>JACXGM010012612.1:0-16458 GCA_016801145.1 Umbra pygmaea | reverse complement strand
GAGTCAAATCAAATGTATTTAAAACAGCTATGATATCTTTTGCCATATTGCTTTCTGCATTATCTATGTCAGTGGTCACCAACCTTTTCCAGCTGAAGATCCCTGACCTGAGCCATAATGAAAGGCAAGATCTACCTATTGAAGAATAGATTGTACTTCCAACTACTTGAGGCCTTTTATTTAGTATTTCAATTGTATTTTAATGTAATATACATTAAATATTATTTTCTTTTTTTTCCTTTAAACCGGATGCTACCATCAGATGATCATATCATATAAAGTGGCACGGAACTAAAAAAAGACATTGTCAGCAGTAAGTTGCTTATTCACTGACGTTTCTTAAGGTACTACCCTTAACATTTTATAAATGAACTGTACTGTCACACTTGTGTTGGAAAATAGGAGTACATTTAATGACAACACAAGCCCAGTTCAATAATACAAAATAAATGGTGGCAAGCTTACGCCCACAAAACCTCCTTAACAGGAAACAAGGAGTATAAGAACAGATAACTGACCTCTTACACACTCTCCGCTGATTTGATAGATAAATAGCGGTCTACATAACAGTGGAAATACTCTCGAGGTCTACATATACATAATATAAAGCGGTCTACATAACAGTGGAAATACTCTAGAGGTCTACATATAAAGCAGTCTACATAACAGTGGAAATACTCTCAAGGTCTACATATAAAGCGGTCTACATAACAGTGGAAATACTCTCAAGGTCTACATATAAAGCGGTCTACATAACAGTGGAAATACTCTCGAGGTCTACATATAAAGCGGTCTACATAACAGTGAAAATACTCTCAAAATCTACATACACATAATATAAAGTGGTTTACATAACAGGTACACACAGTCTGTTTAAGAATACAGAATACAATAACCCACAACACCCTCATCAACATGTGCACTTAAATAGGGAACAGAAGAAGTGCAGGTGTCTCAACAATCTCAATTAAGCTAAGTGCAGTTATGTCCCATCTTATTCAACATCACGTTTCACAATGCCACCAGAAGACAAAACTGATGCAGTAATGTTACTCAAGTCAGTGTGATGGCTGTGACTGAACACTGTCTGTGAGTCCTCTAAAGTCTGGCTCATAGCTAGAGACAGCCAATTTGAGGCAGTCTGTGAGGTGTCTGTCAGTAAGGTGGCTCCTGTATTTTGATTTAATTATTTTCATCTGTGAAAATGCCATTTCACAGAGGTAAGTTGATCCAAAGTAGGCACTCACTTTTAGTGCACATGCAGTGAGGAGAGAAAACTTCTCTCTGTTGACAATTTCCCAAAAGTCACTGTCCCTTGATCTGGCTTTCAGCTCAATGTCGTTTTGTAAATCAACAATCTCCATGTCAACTCCACTTGACAAGGAAAATACTTGCTGAAGTTTGGCTGCAACCTGTTCTATGTCAATGAGCATGAATGGGTTTGAAACAAATGTAGCAATACATTCCATTTCGTTTAACTCACCAAAACGCATATTGAATTCGGTTGCAACTTTGTCCAGGTGAGCACAGTATTTCTCAGGGTGAAAAACATCCTTGTCTTTAATGCTCTGTGACATTTTTCCAGGTTGGGAAAGTGTGTTAGCCTCCCGTTTTTAAGATGTGTGATCCAAACAATGAGCTTAGACTTAAAAGCATTTACTGCGCTGATCATGTGGGGCAGGTGTCGGTCTTTTCCCTGGAGCTCATTATTTAGTGTATTCAGCTTTGCGGTCAAGTCTGTCAGAAACCCCAGGTCACACAGCCACGCGTCATCTGACAGTTCCTTGTGCTCCTCGTTTCTTGCAGACAGAAATGTCTTTATCTCAGGCAGTAAGTCAACAAACCGCTGTAGCACTTTCCCGCGGCTCAACCACCGCACATCAGCATGAGGTAGTATGTCTCCGTCCGCGGCATCGAGCTCATCCAGTAACGCCCTGAATAAGCGACGCTGAAGTGCTTTTGCTCGTATTGAGTCAAAAGTCCACGACTTTCCCTGCCAAGGCCTGCTGATGAATGACACAATGATAATTCTTGAAATCGGGAAAATCGGGGTCATTACGACACAGTGCTATAAAACCAAGGCGCACACCACGCATCGCCGGTGCTCCGTCGGTGGTAATTGCTACCAGTTTATGAATGGGGATATCATTTTCGCTTACATATTTTTTTTACTCATTGTAAATATCCTCACCTCGTGTTCTCTCCTTTAAGTGCAAAAGAGTAAGTAAGTCCTCTTTTGTTGTAAAATCCTGGAAAGCCATTCTAACAAAAACAACAAGTTGAGCTGTATCCAGTGCATCCAGAGATTCATCGAACTGCAGTGAAAAATATTCACAGAGTGACAAGTCCTTTAACAGCTGTCGATCCACGTCCTCTGACAGTGACTCGACCCTCCTTGTCACTGATGCAGGGCCGAGAGCTACAGCACGGAGTTAGGCTTTTATTTTCGTCTTTGTTTTTGAAATCCTTGAAAATAGTCTCTGCAGTAATGGCCATTGCTTCCTTGAATAAATTGCCATCTGTAAAAGGCTTTTTGTTTTTAGCCAGAAAGTGACTTACACGAAACAATGCTTCAGTAGCAGCCTTATTTTGATCAGCAGATTTTGTAAAAAGTGATTGCTGGGCCTTCAACTCAGATCTCAGCTAATCAACTTTCCTTGCACGGATCGCACTCTTTGGCGGGTAGCGGTCTTTAAAATTTGGGTGGTTGGTATTGTGGTGCCGCTCCAGATTCCCTCTTTTACATAATGCTTGTTTTTGGTGGCACAACATACATACACACTTATCTTTTACCAAGGTAAAAATAAATTCTAATTCCCATTCTTGGTGAAAATGGTATGTTTTTGCATTCTTTGGTGGAGCCTCCGCCATTCTAGTTTGACTGTTACCTCGCAGCCACGGGCTGTCACCATGGAGATCCATATTGACGTTTGTGAGTTAACTTACGGGTGATCTTCCCTTATCTGATTGGTCACTTAATAAATAATAAATAAAAATAATAAAGCAGTTGGATCAAGAAATACAGATGAGGGAAAACTGAACTTTTTTTCAAGAGCTACCGGGACAGTGATAAAGATCTACCAGTCGATCGGGTTGGCGACTACTGATCTATGTGAATGTTAAAATCTCCAGCAATAGCAAGACAGTCAAATTCTGAGGAATTGCTGATAGCAATTCTGTAATAAAGTCCTCAACAAAGGCTGGAGAGTATTTTGGAGGCCTGTAAATAATGACAAGTAGAATGCGTGGAGCACCTTTTAACATCATTCCTAGATATTTGAAAGACAGGTAATTTCCAAAGGACACTTGCTTACATTGATAGACATCTTTAAAAAGGGCAGCTACACCTCCTCTCCTAACCGTTCTACAGACACTCATAAAATGAAAGTTAGGAGGAGCTGTTTCATTGAGTATTGTTGCACTAACCAGGTTTCACTTAAAAAATAAAATCTAGGTTGTTTGTGGTTATTAAGTCATTAACTAGAAGTGATTTATTTTTAAGTGAACGGATGTTTAAAAGTGCTATTTTAACAGTGGTATTATTGCTTTCCCCCGGTGCAATTTTAGTTTGACATGTAATAGGCAGTAGATTAGATGGGTTTGCTATCTGGGTTAAGACAGCCCTGGACTTTCTGTTATGTAAAAGAACAGGAATAGAGAAAGATACAGGCACGCTGGGATCCCGCTTGTTCTGTAAACATTTGATACTGTTATCATAGCGGGGACCCGACATATATCACTAAGAGCTGCGCTGTGGGAGGGGGTGAAGCTTTCTCACCGGTGGAATAGGGGGAGCTTGGGGGCCTCTGCGCTTTCTGGTTGGTATCTGGGGGCTCGCAGCAATATAGTGGGATAGTTTTATTCCAGCATGAACCAGATCCTCCATTTTTTCGGAGAAGGTCAAGAGTGACTGGTTCTCTGGTGTCACCAGAAAATCGCTTCCCTGACTGTTTTCCACAAAGTTGTCCTTGGAATCTGGGAGCGCTTTTAATGTGACACAGTCTGTTTGTGATGAGCTCTGTGGACAGGACTCAGCTGAGATTTTGTCCATGAGCACTGATTGTTGTGGATGTGTCATGCTATCACTGGGATGTGTCAACGGCAGTTAGTTCATCCATTTCACCCACTTTCCTCAGTTTTTCTGAGATCACCCTGATAGGGGAGTATTGTTGTGTATTTTCTTTCTCCTTCTTGGACTAAACTATTAAAGAATGGAGGATATTGTATTCCAGATGATCTGCAAGCATTCAAAGTCCAGAGTTGTTTAGATGACTTCTCTCCCAGAACAGGTCGAAATTGCTAATGAAATTCAGACCTCTGGACGCACATGTGGGGGCAAGCCAATTCTGCAGTGCTAACAGTCTGCTAAAGCGACCTATCCCTTTATTAATTATTGGCAATGGGCCTGAAATGCACTTTTTTAGACTCTTGTAGAGATTTAAGTGTGTCAAACAGGCCAATTAAGTCCTTTTTTTAAAATTTCAGACTGCTGATTTAGAGTGTCATTTGAACCTATATGTATAACAATTTTGTCAGCAGTGTAGCTTTCAAGGATTTCTGGTAGTTTCTCAGTTATCTCGCTGACAGTTGCGTATGGTTTGTTATCATACTCTTACTCCTTAATTAGCTGATCTTCGAGTCCCCAATGAGTATAGCGTTTGGGTATTTCGGCTGTGTAGCCTGTGTGAGAGCTTAAGGAATTGCCCCTCTGTTATTTTGTGAGAGTTGATGTTTCTTACCATACTTAGGGTTGTTTTCCTTAGCACGGCATGGTTGTAAAATGGTTTTCCTAGGAGGTGTAGGCAGCTTTGTGGGCTGTGAGTACTGCTCGGCTGGTATCTGTTACCAAGCTGAAGTTTTCTTTGGTGGTTGGCGAGCAGTGTTTCTTCACATTCCTCTGTATGGTCGTCCATGCCTCTGAGTACGTTGGGGTAGAAGTCATCACACGCTTGGGGATGGCACCTTCGTGATCCCGCTTAGTCAGCACCTCAGCGTAGGTGTTGTGGCCATTCCATGGGATGGTACTGTCTGAAACTGTCACCTGGGACGACGGTACCAGGAATGAGTCCAAATATTGTTCACCATCCTGTATTTTGTAAAGGGTGGAAATTGTGCTTTCTAGTTTAGCCACTCTTCATGTTAGGCGACAGCACTCTGCACATTCTGTACAGCTGGAGTCCATATTGGATTGCTCTAATTTTTCAAGATAGCTTTAGAAGGTATTCCGGTTAGATGTATAAACAGCCTCTGTCCATAAGGTGTATAAAACAATAGCAGAGAAAAAGTCTAAAGAATAGTTTTGGGAAAACAAAAGAAAAAGAACACTAAAGAAAAAGCAGAGATAGAACAGATTGCAAGCAGAGCGGAGCCAAGCAAGGACACGTCCTTCTCCTTCAGAGTCTAACACAGTCTAACAAAGACACCTTAATTATTAAATTTTCCGTCAGAGTTGGTCATAGAAAACAATTGTATGGTAACTTTTCAAATGGATGATTGAGACAGGAGGAACAGACACAATGTTTCTGATTGGCTGTTACCCAACACTAACTAGCGAAATTAGTCTAAAATTTACATAAAATAGGATATATTAGGGCTGGGCGGTATGACCAAAAATGTATATCACGGTATTTGTCAAAATTCTACCGGTTTCACGGTATTTGACGGTATTTCTTTTTTCGTACATAATCAAGTGTTCCCAGCATTCTTTCTACAGTTAGAGAGAGGAATTATTGCAGTAGATTGACTTAGGATGGTCTATTTTACTGTCATGATGATTGAATATTGTAGAATAATTCCACACTCGTAGCTTACTGTATTTTAGCGAATATACTTCGTGTGATATGCACGTTTTTACAAACGGTTCGGAGGCGCGCCATATAGAAAGTTTTTTACACACTGATAACTGCAGTCATTTTTTCGTTCTGTGTTGTTGTTGTAGACCAGCTTTTCCTAAAGTAGGATACAAAATAAATTATATTCTATATATAGGGCCCTATGAAATTAGTGTTATTTTTTGGCCAATTCTGTTTTATTTTTTCCAAATTCTGTGATTTGGACAAAAGTTGCATTCAGAAGCCCGCACCCGAACCTAAAATATAGAGAATTTTGCTGTACAATTTGCACAATCATTGCCTGGAAGGCTAAATTTACTTTCCATATGATGAAAGTACTTATTTCTAGACAGGCAGAAGGCTATTTCACGAAATATTAGTCATGTTAATAACACATAATTTCTTCTTACAGATGAATCTACCCACAATAAAAAATAAGAGTAGACAAAGATTTCCTAAGATATGGAAGAAACGTGGAACAACGACAAACAAAAATATTTATAAACGTTTTTAATAAGTTGTATCAGGCGCAATCGTGTGGACAAAGCCATAACATTAAGCAGCAGTCCCGCTATTTCAACCTTGCTCTCCCTGAGTGCAAGCTGCCTGATTAGCAAGACCGTCAGAGAATTGCTTCAGGCGAAAGAACATAGTAAACTATACCTAGTTATATATCATAGTTATATGCATTTGGATAAGTGATTGGAGAAAAACAAGCGTTGTTTGATTGGAAAATTTAGAATGGAGTGAATACCGTTGTTAATCGCTGTCAGTTATCAAGCGGATTACAACGTTTGAACTATATGACGGAGCGCATGCTGGCCAAATTCGGTAGAGAAACACTAAATATAGCCTATATATAGAGCGCAAATTAACTAGCCTTTTGTATTAGGACACACTCAATGACAGTTGTTAATATTACTAATATCCGCGAGAGTCCGTGTTATAAGTAAATTCCGTTTTTATTGATACATTCCGCGATTCCGTCCGTGTTTTCCGCAACGCGGAATATAATAATATATTATATATTCTATGGAATGGCACATATTCTATGTTCTTTTCACAGAGTTTCTCTCTTAACTCATCAGATCCAAATTTAAAATATACAGCAGAGAGACCTAGAAAGAATATATACATTTTAGACATTGCCCTTTATACAACTTTGATATTTTGGAAACTATAGCTACCATCTCAAGTCGCAGAGTATAACACTTTTACGAGCAGACAGTAATAATCATAGACACATCATACAGAATATACTAGTTGGCCAAATCCTTAGACTTACAAAGTAAATGCAGTTACGAATGCTAAAGTGTTTTATTATCTGAAAACCGTAAATGAATACAATATTCATAATTTTATTAATTGTAGCATGGTGTTCACCCGCCCAATATATTATTCTTACGATGAAAGAGTTGCTATATGCACAGCAGACTTCGTTTTAACTGTAAAATATACATGTAGCTGTTTTAGAGACAATCATTTAAACTACTGTCACTTCATAGACACATGTAAATTATTAGAGACCATCGGAATTCGAACAGTAACTAACAAACTATCGGTTGTATGCTTTCACTGAAGAAAGAAAGCAGAACTTCAGTATCCATTTTCCACTAGAAATTCAATTGTTTTAAACTTAAGAGACAAAACTTTTTTTGTATATGCCTGTTATATGCCTGTTTCTGCTGACAAAGAAGATGAATGTTTACCAGGATTTCGACTTGTTCGAGGGCATTCCTCCTGCCGTATATTCTACAGAAGTTACACTCGCGTTCTGTCTTGGGCATTCCTCTTGTCAAATTCTATAGTAGCTACTGTAGATTGCACCCATATTGACATAAAAGCCCACCCAAATAGTACAGTAGGCTATTTGAATCAAACAGCATTCGAGGTTGGAATTTAATGTATTTAGCAGTGTCACAAAGGCGCAGCTTTCCAAGCGTTGTCTATTCAAATACACCGGTATGGCGGTATATAAAAAATTCATATCATGACGAAAATAAATACCGGTATTCGGTGTGAACCGGTATACCGCCCAGCACTAGGATATATCCTATCTTTCTGCGCTTCTCACGGTAGCTTCGCATCGCCAGGTATCCCACACAGCGCGCACTGTCACGTGACCCAATTGAAAATGAATGGGAGGCAGCAGTCTTTAGAAATCAGTGCAGCGCAGTACAAGTCAAACTATGGTATGTTGACAATGTTGTGGCTCAACAATGATTTTATGTCATTTTAATAAAATATGTTCGCAATGGATACAGGCCTATTTATGAAATTGACTTTATTTTGTATCAGAACTAATATGTGTTAATCAACCTAGGCTATTTCTTAATGTCATTAAAGCATTTAAATTGGCAATCACTTTTGATAATTAAAGTATGGCAAACAATTTGGCTCTAAATGGCTAAGATCTATAAATGGGTAAGCATGGTGGTGTCCAGTAAGCGACCAACTATGGCAGCGATCCAACATGTCCTTGTATTGAATCAAAGACGGCGCCGGCCGCGGAGTCCATGTCAATTGTTTTATTCGGCAAAAACCTATGCAAGCTCAGCTCGTCCAGCAAAACTTCAAGTCCCTCTGACGAGAAGCTTGGTGCACTTTTTTTAAAGTTGCTTCCCCACCATATTCTCTATCTATCTCTCTCTCTCTGTTCATTGTAGATAGGTTGATTTATTGTAAACATTAACCAATGGCAATCAATACCACATTAAACAGAAGTAACTGCAGCTGCTTGCCAATCAATTCTGATTGTAAAGTACCTTACCATTTAAATAAAAGTGTATTACATCATTTTTAGAAGTCATTAAACCCATGTCAAGAAGCGGGACAAGTGTCACAACGGGATGAGGAGGGTGGGTGATTAGCGAGGGATACTCGATTCGTCTACCAGTAACAACATATCGTGTGAACACATTACTGACAATTTGATAATTGAATTAATAGTCTATATTTTACTGCTAACTTAAACTATGCTAAAATAAATGTTACTGGAATAATTTGAGGAATGGTTCATTTACATAGAATGTGTTTTCCTTCTTAACGCCGTAATGTACCTTCGCGTGAAGTGAAAAATCAATTCCGGAACAATCGATGCCAACTAATTCAGCACCTTCACTTGGGACAGTGCCTTTGTAACGTCGAACTTAAGAGGCAGCGTGTTAAGAAGCTTCCTAAGGGACACTTCGGGAACACACTTAGGAACATAAACAACTTCGGTAAGATATATCTTTTTCAGTCTTCTTAGCGCGCTAAGAGTGAGCGTTATCGGGGAACCGGGCCCAGGCCTATATGATAAATTGTGGAGTTGGGGAGACGCCTGCTCGAGGAAAACACAAGGAAAAATTACATAGAACACCAAGTACAGTTACACATTTTTCTGGAATTATACAATCATCACAGTGGACTACCGTTCTTCATGGTCAATTCTGTATATTGTCAACCTCGACCCATGATTCTAGATTCAAGGGAAGCAATAAAATCATTGACAGCATGTCATGGGGAGGCCCAATACTCTTGCAGTGAACACCGTCTGTGCATACATTCTACAATCCAAAAATTGTGTTCTGTTGTGCGAGTCAGACTAAAAACCATTTGGCTACATTTAATCAGGGTTTCCCGTGTCTGTCCTGACTGATATGATGATGTCATTTGTATGTGTTAGAGGCTGGGAACCCGTAGCCCCTTGGATAGTCCGTCTGAGCCATGCAACATTAATGTTAATTAATCTATAGTTGCTATAAAGTGAGTTATTAGCTCGAGAGGCCAGTAACATCCGAATGTAGGCTACGAATTGTGAGTGAATGGACAGCTATTCTGTCCTGGTGATATGAAGTCAGGTCCTCAGTGTGTGTCTCTAAGCCCAGAGTTTGTTCTGTCATCACTGCTGCAATGAGCCTTGAATGCTGACAGGACGTTGGAGTGGTTGTATGACACATGGACCATAACTAAATATGCATTAATGTAGTGGGGTCTTGTTAATGTCTCTATTAATGAGACCCCTGTTAGGGACAAGATATGGTTTTTGTCACTGTGTTGGTCTGTGGTACTCGCATGTAGTGAGGTTAAAATACCTGTTGCGTGGATCATCTTTGTGTGTATCCAGTGTGTGGTTTAGAGTCACACAACCCAACACAGTACATACCTGCCCTGTGTTCTGCCTGGAAACATCTGGGTCTGAAAAGTCACTTGTAGGGACAGTTAGTTTGTGCAAAGCAATGACAAAGTCATGATGTGTTCTATTGTGTGGAGCAACCAACATGTTTGCAGCATGTTGGTGGCCACAATCAGAACTGTTCCAACACTGGTTTACCCAGAAGAGTTGTAACACATTTAAGTAATGCCACTAAGAATAATAATGGAATAGGGATTGTTAAATGAGTGTGTCTGGGTAAACCAGTGTTGGAACCAGAAATTTTAGATGTATGTGAATGGATGCTGGGAATAGCATCCATTTTGTGGTGTATGGGACAAACCATCCCTTGACTATGCTTGGCTGGGAAATGAGTGGATCCTCAATTTTCCAGCCAGCATCTTGTGTGTGTGGCCCCCCGTTACCGGCTAGGTGTGGGCCGTTTCACAAACCGTACGGGCAGCTACACCGTCGGACCTCAAAAGGGCACCACATTTCAGCTCCTCTCCTTAAACAGTGTGAAATACATGTAACAGAACAGGACAGACAAATACACAGGACAACATTTAGTGAACATAAATCCTAGTTTCCATTGATGTTAAGAGATGATTGGACAACATCCCAACTATTTTCTCGTTTCAAAACGAAATTCTCCAATCTGAATTTTCCATTTTTCCATGTAAGCGTTTGAAATTGAGCCGGTTGATCAGTCCGACTCGACCCGAAAACCCTTCATGGTTAATCAATTTTGAGGGAGAGCAGGACCCAATTGGAATTCTCCAAGTTAGGTAATATTCTCAATTATTCTCTCTTTAAATAGCTCCGCCTGTTATTATAGATAACAGTGGAGACTTTGGTAGCTGGACTACAGCTGGGAAAGATAAGACAATTCATTGTGCTGTGGAAATGTTACATGTGCTGATTTATTCCAGGTCAGGTTGGGGGGGATTCCCCCCAGTAGAACCTGGCACCCATGTGCAGTCCCTTCTGTACCCCCGCATTCGTGGGGCCTGTCATATTCGGCAGCCAGGTCTGGTCTCCATCAGCACTGCTTCATGGGAATTGTTGTTTTCTCTGAGAACTCAAGGGCAATGTTCATGATACATTTTTATGATGGGCTACTATAGTGAGCCCAGAGATTTGATATTACATAGAACACTCCCAGGTATTTCTGTAACCATTGAATCCTGCTGCAAATTAGCTTACAGTTTCATCAGAGACCCATACCTCCATGAGTAGTACTCTGAAAAACCCTGGTTGGAGCACTGTGGCTCCTGTAACAGTTGACACCTTTGAAAGCTGACCCCCCATGCTAATAGCCTCGAATCCTATCCTACTGCTGCTCAGAGCAGTGGTTCTGAGAGCATAACAGGAGATCTCATACCACTATTTCCTATAGGGTGCAAGAGTTTTTGTGGGGTCTGATATGCCACAACCTGTGTAAGTTGCCCGTTATATTGTTGGAACAATTGTCTTATTTGGTCTAGCAACCAGTTAGCATAAGATTTTGTCTTAGGCCTACTTTTGGTGTGTCCACAATGCTTTTTTTGTCTGAGAATTGCTCCATTTGTCTTTCCGATAGCAATTTGCTTTGGTGTGGCCTTTTCTGTGACAAAATGAACAGCGTGCTATTGGCTGCATTGGAGTTGTTTCGCTCCCCCATTCATCCCCTGGGACATAGCTGATGCTATACGTTTGCTCTCTGGTTTCGTGACCTTTAAACTCTTTTCAATGTTCATAACCCACTCAACCAGAGAATTGAACGTATTCTGTGTGGGACCCGTACCGTAGTTAAATGCCTGTTGTACGTGTGGGCCGGCATTGTTTTTTAGCAGTTCCAACAGAATATCAGCATCGCGCGTAGGGTGCTCTAAACCAGTGTTTTTCAAACTTTTTTTCCGGAGACCCACAGTTTCAAAATTACAAACCATCGTGACCCAAATGTCATGAAAATAGGTGTTTGCAAATATACAGTTTTTCTATCATTTGTATTTGTATGTAGGGGTATTAACATAATACATACGTTCTAATTGTCACCAGAATAATAATGGGTACAACATAAATTTTCTCAATATTGACAGTATTATCACCACATACCTGTGTTTTATAAAAACATCTTAAAATCCCCAAAATAACCAAGATGAGGTGGTTTTCTCAGAAATATTAGATTACTTGTATTAATTTACTCGCATTCAGATAAAAATATCCATGATGCTGTTTTAACTAGCTATGTGAAACTAAAGTCAAATAAAAGTTTGGAAAACTGTAATAAATGGCAATTATTTTTGTTAGCTACTTCTAACGACCAGCGCATTGGGTGAACACGTTTTTTTAACATACAGGTAATTTTGTCGGATGTAGGTAAGCCAATAGGGCCCTGTAAAATCTGTTTTATTTTTGGCCAATTCAATGAGCGAGACTACGGTAATTACTTCAAGCGATTTATATACATAGACAAATTATTGATATTCGTCATTGTTTCCGTTTAAAATAGTAGCTTAATCATTTTCATAAGCATTTGGATAAGTGAGTGAAACAAAAGTGAGTGAAGAAAAACGAACGTTGTGTTTTTGGACAATTTAGAATGGACTACATACTTTTATGACGTGCGTTAGATAGGAGCGATATGTTAAAGGCGCATGCTGGCTATATTCAGTAGACAAACGCACACTGCATATACAATTTCATATTTCTTTGCACAAATTTCACTGCATCCGTGGAAGTTAGCTATTACATTTTTCACTGAAGTAGCCTGTTACGCACAAACTCCCAAGAAACAGTGTTGTCTCTTTAGGGAATGTAGTGTAGAAGGGAAGGAAGTAGTGATGTTACAAGCACTTCGCAATAGAGAGGCTGGGAGACACACATACACTCACACACACCGCATTTGGAGGACACTGTGCTTACAAATTCACATTACTTTCAGAATAGGCGATATGCGGTGGTAATTATAACTTAATGTGAATATATTGGAATTTTAAGATTAGGATTTTTTATATTTTTATTTTGTTGAATTGCACGTTAATGTCTGGATTCCGCGATTCGTCCGTGTACTTCACAATGTGTTAATCATACTGTAGGACCCGCTTGACCTACACAACTGCTCACTTCAGTACAGTGCCCCATGTGGCTGTGGAGGTGTACTGTCAACTATAACATTTTAATCATGAAAGAACCATTACAAAATAATTATGAAAACATATTTGCTGACAAAATTTTAATCTCCCGCGATCCACCGGTGGGTCGGGACCCATACTTTGAAAAACACTGCTCTAAACCACTAAATTCCCGAAACTGTTGCCAAACTGATTCGGCAAATTTTTCAAAGGGTTTTTTGCCTTGTTTGATCTCTAATATTTTGTTCCACGCCGTGGGTGTCGGACCTCTCAATGTTATTAAGCAGGCTTTGGGTCGTGCCATAACTTCCTGGTCACTTTCTTCGTTGTTTAGCCTAGTCATAATTTGTCTGGTTCACAATTCATCTGACATTTTTGCCAATAGGTCCTGTGGGATAGTTACAAATACTACCTGCCAGATATCTCTCAGCTCTAAACTAAACACCTCGGCCTGCATCAGTAGTTTTTGCCAGTACATTTCGAACGGACCGCTCCTAGGTGACATGCCGATAGCACCCATGTGTGATTTACACTCTTCGTAGGTTAATCTCCTCGCACAGAGACAATGGAACACCTGATGACTCAATGAGCTTTGCCTTGAATCTGGAAAAGAGCATATTATGGCCTTTCCAGGCGGCAATTCATTCTGATCTCCGACTTAACTCCTTAAACATAGGAGCCTGCCTGTCTCAGGACAGGAAACAATCTCTCATTCAAGCGATCGAGCGCTACAGGCCCTCCACGGTAGAGACAGCGAGACACTTTGTGTCACTCTGAGACCTGATGTCGGCCGCACACGTAGTGGTGCCGTTAGGCCTACTACACATGCGCTAAACACAACAATGGTTTACCAACCTTAGATTGGAACCAGTGCATCACCCCCCCCCCCCCTTAGAGTGGCGTTACTGGTTCTGCACCACTCAACTCAAGTTTATTTCATCCCTGAAAATGGAAATGACAGTGCTCATACCCGTCTTAATGCCATAAGATAGAGCCATAAATACAAACAAATAAAAACCATAGTACAGTAAAAAATTATTAAGAGTTAAATGTACATTTGAAGTGCATGTTGTGCTGTCTTACAGCCTGAGGTAGAAAGGAGAGAGCATACTGCTTCGTTCGTGTCACAGGAGGCCTTAGCCTACCACTACGTTCCATAACCCTACCAGTCAAATTACCATGAAGAGAGTGACCCGGATCCCTCATTACTTTCTGTGTCATTTTTTCCAATCGGTCAACATATACTTCATCCTCTGTTTTTAACTCACTCACCATTTTTCCAACCCTTTTATTCACTCTATCAATCCTGGCCTTCTCAGTTGCCCCAGCATTTCCACCCCAACCCACCACACAGTAACTTCAAACACTACATATCACTGATTTAAAAAACATTCTAAGCACATCAGTATTCACCCTAAAAAACTGCAACTTCCTCATGCAATATACCCGTAGACCTAACCTTTCCATTAGAAAGTCAACATGATCAGACCATTTTAGCCTATCATTAAAACAATGCCTAGATACTTGTATGTTTTCACCCTTTTCACTACTAAACCTTTAATTTCCACTGCTTCAGTTGTAATCTTATTTCTCCTATAATCAATTACCAATTCTTTAGTTTTCTTAATATGAGTTCTAGGAAATGAGTATCACAATAGTCAACAAAAGCTTTTATCTCATTTTGATAATGACTATGGTCATCACTTTCAATTAACCCAATGTGCGCTGTGTCATCACTTTGCATCACTAGTCGCCGGTCGCAACGCACACATAAGGTCGGACCGCCACTCGACGGTGGCCTACATAGATCGTCTAGGGTGGATGAAATCCACCGCCATACTCTCAGACCTAATGAAAATGTTCTGGAACATGTTTGGCAGAGTTCAAGCCGACCTGTTTGCCTTGAAGGAGAAAACTCGCTGCCCGTTTTAGTTCTCCCTGAGACCATCAGGCAACCCCTCACTAGGGGTGGACACGTTCTCGTGTCCGAGATGGCCGGGTTATCTCCGCTACGGCTTTTCCCTTACACAATGTCTCCTGCATCTGATGCAGACAGTGCGACAGGAGAAACTGTCTCTGATCCTGGTAGCTCCGGAGAGACCCAGAGCGACAGGGTTTCTGGAAATAAGGGACATGCTATGTGCACCCAAATGAAGCATCCCATTCTGCTGGGACATTCTGGTCCTAGCTCAGGGCGTTTTTTCTCCAACCCGTTCTAACCCAACCATTCCGGGTCTGGGCCCTGAACGACAGAGACTAAGTCGCAGCTGTCTGCCTGTGAACGTTATTCAAACGATTCAATGTGCACATGCGGTTTCCACTGCTAAAAATTATGCATGCAGATGGAAGCTCTTTTTGAGCTGGTGTGCGTCACGTGAGGTTGACTGTCAGACCTGTGAGGTTCTCCAACATCTACTGGAGCAAGGAAAATCGTCTGCGTCAGCGAGTTCTGTTTGTCATGATGGATGGGCAAATTCTTTTTGCCCACTCCTTGGTCACACGTTTCCTGAAAGGAGGGTGCCGCTTGCGCCCCACGGTGAGAACAAGACTCCCTAAATGGGACCTGTCCGTGGTCCTGGAGGCTTTACAGAAACCTCCTTTTGAACCTCTAGAGCAGATTTCTATGTGGTTGCTGTCTCTTAAGACTGCACTCTTTATCGCTCTGGTTTGAGTGAAGAGAGTGAGTGACTTGTGTGCACTGTCAGTTCATCTGGGCTGGTGTATTATCAATGGTGATAATTTCTGAGTTGTGTTGAAAATGATGTATCTAATTATTAATCAAAGAAAGACATGAGCATTTGTAAAAAGAGCAAATAGACACTATTTCTCACAAAAACAGTGCCGGTGTTTATTCCATTCTCAAATAGGACAAAGACCAGTAACATCTTTTACACAGCCTTTTTATCCTATAGCAAACCCACCCCCAAAACCCAGATGGCCCACACTTCAAACAATAGACACCCTCCTTATTTCCTGCTCTCTCCTGACTCCAAAAAGTTTAACACCTAATGCTGGTCAGGATGAAACTCCTTCCTTCAACTCTAAACATTAGTTACACTCTCGACCTATAACCTTTAGTTAATCTGCTGACCACAGATTAACTGACATCTGACCTAAAGCACATTCCTGGCCTTTTCCTATCTTAACTAAATGGCCAGATGTTTAAAAACACCTAAGGGCCAACTGACCAACCCTTATCTAATGGCCAGATGTGAGCCCTTAAGCCAACTGCCCTTGTTGACAGATAGAAGGAACAGAGACAATGATTGACCACCACCCCCAATTCTACACATTCTTGAGCTTACAATTTGGGTGATAAAACAGGCTTCCAATACTATACATTCAGTCTGTAATATAAGGTACAGTCATGACTTCA
>JACXGM010012611.1:13181-24047 GCA_016801145.1 Umbra pygmaea | reverse complement strand
TACATGAATGCTCAGTAATAAGATTTGTACTTACAATACCTCGCAAAGAGGCAAGGAGAGGTGTGTGACTTAAATACAAAATGGCGTGAGCAGGTGTGGTGAATCAGGATAATTGAGTCCGGGTATGGGAACTGTAGTTCTGAGGAGGCATGACTAAGGAAGCTGTAGTACTGTGAAAGGGAACAGGAAATGTTACAGAATCCGAGTATGGGAAATGTAGTTCTGAGGAGGCATGACTAAGGAAGCTGTAGTACTGTGAAAGGGAACAGGAAATGTTACAGAGTCCGGGTATGGGAAATGTAGTTCTTTGGAGACCTGACTAGGGAAGCTGTAGTCCACAGGAAGTAGACCTGGTGACTGGGAATCGTAGTTCTGAGCAGCATAGACCAAGGAAGTGGCCGTTTCCATGGAAGGGGAACTGGGAAACGTTACAATTGTGTAGCTTACAAAAGCTATAGTACATGTACAGCTCTTGAAAGTTTTAAGAGACCAATCCGTTTCTTTTGTTTTACAGTTGGTAGATATAAGTTTGGATGAAATTGTCATTTATGTTATATAAACAACATTTCTAGCAAAATGCAGTGTTGTCAGACCTTGAATAATGCATAGAAAAAGAGTTAATAGACTTTTCTAAAACTCATAATTATTTAAGCAATATTGCTGAGTTAATTCAGGAAGTATATTTGGTGGAAATAATAATAGTTGTATAATAATAATAATAATAATTGGCCTTAATGCATCTTGGCGTGCTCTCTACCCGTCTTTCAAATTGATGTTGGGTGTCACATAATGCGGTGTGTGGAGAGAGAGGGACGCAGGCAGGTAGTTGATGGTAGATGGTAATAACGGAAGGTTTATTGTACACGGAATCCAGAGGCTTACATACAAGACAATTGCAGGGTACCACTGTGGTGAGTGCACAACGGATATACCAATATAATATAGCTTTACGTACCCTCGACAGTGGTACGGACACTGAATAGCTGATATACAGGTACAGAGCGTACCCATTTACTTCCAAACCTACAGCGACTCACATTTCACAATATCTAATAGCAGCTTCCGGACCACCTTCTCCGAAACAACGTATCAGTGTACACCGATGACAAACAATAATGAACCGTGCCTTCCTCTCGTTCACCCGGACTAAAATAGGGACTGAGCTAACCAGCTGAAAGTGTTTAGGTGATTAAACTCAGTTCCCAATCAGTACCAGGTGAAAGAGAGGAAGGCTCTACACAGCACACATACTATAATCAATGTTACATTCAATATAACATAAATCAACAGTACAGAGGTACTGGCATATATTCAAAACACAAAGATATCCACAATAAACTGAAATCTACATATTAGACACATAGACACATGGAGTCCATCTCTCAGTTCATATGTAACAGGAGTCCCCACTCTGGGACTCCTGTTACATTGGGTGACAATGCCAATCCTGACAGAAAATTCAAGCAGCTCTGCTTTGTTTGATGGCTTGTCACCATCAATCTTCCTCTTGATCACATTCCAGAGGTTTTCAATGGTGTTGATTTAAGAAACATTTGCATTGATCTACATTTTTTCCAGAGCTGTATTAAAATAATAACGGAAAAGCAGTTTAGAAGGGACAATAATTGCAGTGCTTACCGTATATTGCCATTTGAACAGGAATTGTAGTGAAGACATTAAGATGTGCTTCCATGGTGTTTGGCAATAGACATGTGCCAGTTCACATTTGACATGTTATGCAATTTAGGTTGTGCTTTTGTCTGTAACAAAATACTGCACAATGTCTGTGGGTAAAATAAAAATGAGGTGCCTGTAGTAGGCATTCATTGACCATGAATGCTGCAGGTTTAGAATAATGTGAGTTGAACACTGGAACACTTTAATGGTTTCACACCATTACATTCCTGAATCCCTATATGATGAGTGGATGTGGTGGGTGTAGCGTTCTCCGAGCGTTGCATCTTCTTAGCATTAGCTTATGCCTTTGAGCTTGCACAGTTAAACTGTGGAAGGAACCTAATACTCTATTCAAAGATACAGCTATACTCTGTATGGCTGCATTTCATCTTTCTGTAGCAACTACAAACATATCAAACCGGTAGATCAAATATTCTGTCATCAGCAACAGCAGTTGCTAGACATTGGCCACAATGTTCACTTCCTGGTAAACAAGTTAGTGGGTTTACACTTCTTTCGGTCAATGTATTTGCTCAAGGGCTGCACGCGCATTTGTCAGTCTCAGCCAGGAGTTGTGAAGACAAGGCTGCATTTACATTGAGTGTATGTAAGTAAATTAGAATGTAGGTAGCGTAAAAAGGGCCATAGGCTTCCTGGTAAAATGCACATGAAGGAGAATTTCAGGGGTAGTCCTAGCTGAGCAAGACTCCATTGATGATCTAGTAACCTATTCCCTGTAATTACTGTGTTTTGCTCAGGATAAAAGCATCTACTAAATGATTAAAATGTAAAGGATGGTACGCCGGGCAGAGTGGAAATAAAGATTGGCATCAATCTAGACAAGGAAATATCCACTTTATTTAAATGGGGTGTTGGAATTTTATCTTTGAACCAGAGAAAAGTCTCCCTACTACTGGTTCTACAATACCACTTTCTGCATTATCTTGTCTTCCATCCTGTGACCAATCAGGACCAACTTCTTCAGATGATACAGTGGCTGTTAGAATGCTAGGCTTCTCTTTGTAGCTTTCAGTTTTGCCTGAACAACTGTGATGAGTTGATTATGCTTTTGTATCGTCAAAATATCTGAGTAAACCTTTGTTAACAGCCTGTGTGACGTAATTCACATGAAAGAGGCCAGGACGAACTGTACAAGGAATTGGCAGTATTGTGGTGTGCAGATGCTGCATCTTAATCCAGTCATCCTGAGATACCCTCCCCATATTGCTGCACGATTATTTTCCTGCTGTGAGAAGCTGGGTCAAATTAGGAGACGTCATTGGTTAATGGTCAGGACGTAGCTGTCATGCAGAAGCGCTATAATGCTGATCCTGACAGGTTTTTGATCTGCTGTTCATATTAGATCCAGCAGCGAGGCAGGCCATGTTCTAAATTTAGACAGGCGTGCTCCTACGCTAGGGTTAGGGCAGCAAGCCTTGGCGTTGCTTTGTGTGTGCTCCCAGATTCCTGCATGCCAGTTGATAAGAATCAAGGTGATGAGATGTAGGATCTGGCCTATGATGTAACAGCTCCCTGCGCTAATGTAGCTACTGTAAGTGCTGACGACGTGTTCCTATGTTAACCCATTCTTTACTGCTGGGTCAGCTGTAATTCCACCACTTTATAATATCTGTAAATATGCAAAACAAAAGGTTTAAAACATTGTACACATCCTTGAACTTGTTCTTTAGTAGCACAAGTTGACCTTTTACCTCTGCACTGTACTTTACAGGCTAATCCTTTTGATGCATCTCTAGACCAGGTTCTCACTGGGAAAGGAAGAATTTGTTTTATCTTTTCATGAAAACGACATTGCACTTACTCATGTACAGTACAATACTGTACTAGGGCCCAAAAGAGAAAAGGCAGTGGTGTGACTTCAAGATTACAGAGAAAAGGAGAAAGACTAGATTTGGAGTTTGACCAATTTTCTGCTGACATGGTCCAGAGATCTCCTCTTTATCACCAAGGGCTAATGTGAATAGGTGTCATCAATCTGCAATTGGAGAAGGTAACATTCACACATTTTTACCCATACAGTCAACAAGGACAGGTACTCCCAATTGACACCCTGTTGTCCCACTGGTCAAATGAGCGAACTATAAAGAGAATATTGTGCCATTTGGGTGTCATCCAAATAGTTGGGATGACCCTGTAATCTCAGTCAATTTAAACTTCAAAAGTATTATAGATTTTTCTCACTGACATTGACGTTTCCATTTCAAACCACTGGTCTGTACAGTGTTATGTTTTTCTCAGGATGCTGCCTTTGTACAGAGCCCCGTCAAGAGTTACCTGGACATTACCTCTATATTACATTTTGCAGATGTCTCTTTCTTGTTAGTCACCTAAATACCATCAGCTGATCCTTGTTCTTAATTAAGTGTGTGTATTTAATGTTCCCCTCTGCTTGTGTTTCTGGTTCAATGTGTGGATTTCCCCTGTAACGTGTTGTTTACTTGTATGTAGTTCCTGAGAAGAGCGGTCATTTATATTTCAGTGATTACACTCTGTGCCGGTTACATGTTATTTACTGTAGTAATTATGGATTAAGAGTTAGTTATGTAGTTCCCAGTCATACCAATGCCAAAGCATTAGTAGGTGGTTATGGACAGGTTAAGGACTGACTTGATATATACTGTCAACTCATCAATTCGGAACTACATTAGGTCTGTATGAGTGGTTCCAGGTCTGAGATCGGGTCTGTCCTTACGGGTGTTCCTCAAGGTAAAATTTTGGGCCCTTTACTTTTTAGCATTTACATATTTCCACTTGGATTGCTTCTAAGATCACTTGGGCTAAACTATCATTTTTATGCAGATGACACTCAAATTTATATTCACTCTAAGCCTGGTCAAAATTTGAATGTTCCTTTTTTAACATACTGTATTTCTGAGATAAAAACATGGATGTCACAAAACTTTTTGTGTCTTAATAGTGACAAGACTGAGGTCTTGCTCATTGGCACCCCTCATCAGCTTTGTAAAGCTCGTTCACTGATTGTAAACATGGATGGCTCTGACTTGGAGGCTCAAAATAAATTAAAAAACTTGGGAGTGATATTTGATTCTGGTCTGTCCTTTGACCCCCATGTGCGGTTTGCTGTTAGGAGCTCGTATTTTCATCTCAGAAATATTGCCAGACTACGTTCTATGTTATCCCTCTCTTTAGCTGAAAGGCTTATTAATACCTTTGTCTTTTCCCGCATTGACTACTGCAATGCATTTCTTGCTGGGGCTCCTAAAACCACACTTAACAAACTTCAATGTGTACAAAATTCAGCTGCTAGGATCCTGACTGGAGTCAGGAGAAATGAGCATATTACACCGATTTTAAAGTCTTTGCACGGGCTCCCGGTCAGGTTCAGAGTTGATTTTAAAATCCTTATGCTCACATATAAGGCACTGCATGGTTTGGCCCCTCAGTATCTGTCTGCACTTTTAATCCCATACACACCAAAGCGTCATTTATGCTCCTCACAAGCTGGTCTGTTGACAGTCCCACAGACTCGATTGCGCACTGTGGGGGACAGGGCTTTCTGTACCCATGCTCCTAGGCTTTGGAATGCACTCCCTCCATATATTAGAGATGCACAGACACTAAGTCTTTTTAAATCTCATTTAAAAACACATTTTTTTAGGTTAGCTTTTACTTGATTTTTATTAAAAAAAATTCCTGGGTTGGTCGTGTTTAAAATTGTTGTTTTACTATGTAAAGCGCCTTGAGAAGCTACTTTAAAGGTGCTATATAAAGTATTATCATTATTATTATTGAGTAAATAAAGGTGTGTTATGGGGACTCCTGCATTCTGCCTCCTGACTAGTTCACCAACAGCCAGGATGTTACACAATTACCTAGAGTCAATTAAATTATTATAAAGCATTAGCAACTGTCAAAACTTTGCGTGAAAAGATGTACAGAAACCATGTAAAATGAGGCAGGATTATACTGTACTTTCTGCAACTGGCTGGTGAATCATAATATTTGATTAGGCTAAATGTTGTATCCCATGAGGTTTCATTTTGGGTCTTCTAGTTTGTGCTTATGACGTAAGTCTTTATTAGAAGGCAGAATAGAAACAAGGTTTATTCAGGACAGTGTGGCCTAGTGCTGTGAAAATGCTAGGTCGTCATTGTGGGGCAACTAGATGAGCGTGTTTCTGAGGACGTGAGCACGCTGTGGGTGTGTGCAGTAAAGTGTGCAGTGGATCTCTTTAGCTGAGATTAAGTGTGAGTAATCCCTACTACTCCACTGATTCTTCACCTTCACTAAAGATTAGACCGCAGAGTGATCATGGACTGTATAGCAATATGTACGCCAGTGCCTAGTGGAAACCTATTAATGCTATAATCAGAACAACCTCTCAGTAACACAGGGGCAGAGCTTTAGGCTAGATGTGCAAAAACAAAAACTGCATACAGAAATGAACAGAAAGCCTACTTACCATGTTCGAAGCAACTCCTACATCTCGAGATTAGTGCCGACTCTGTGTTTATCTCCTTCTTATAAGAAGCAACAGCTTCACACAATGCTGTACACCATCCTAATGGGATCCCCCATGAACCGTTGTGAATGATTAAGTACAGGCTAATGAGCTGCTAATGACTCAATGGCTCACACTCCCTCCATGGTTTAGTTATCCTTATCAACATGCTGAACTGAAAGTCTTTCAGGGTCTCTGTTGATAGGCGTTTTCAGTGTCTCTGGATACATTCTTGAGATTTCATGTGCAACTGCAACCACTCACTGTCTACCGTGAAGTATTTTGACTAAGTCACTGATTTTATTGTGTTCCAAATTGCAGTCAATCAATGATTTAGATAAAACTCACTGTTGAAGCACTGTGTGCTTGTGTAATGAATTTCACTTCCATATTTGTAGATATTAAATGACATCTAAAATTGGATTAGTTATATGATCCTCTGTCTTGCACACTTATTTAACCCAATCCCTTAACAACATCTTTTCACATATGCTTCTGAAATACTAGCTATTTGGCATTGAAAATGAAAAGTCCACTCTCCAGACTAACTTGATTGAGCTCACAGGCGCCAAAGCGAAAAGTCAAGGCAATTCATCACAGATGTTGCTGGCTAATTGCGCTGCCCTATGTGTGGGACTGTACTCTGTGAGCTTATCCGAGAGCCGGATTCGAACCCTAGTCTCCTGGTGCTATAAATTTGCTCTAAATAATGTTGCTGTGTGATGAACTTCTAATCCTTTCATTCTTAGGTTCTTATGGAGGGTCTCTGAGCTCTTTATACTCAACACTCTCTCACGCTTAGATGCTACTTCGTATTTCTACCAATCCATTAGTTCTACAGACCTTGAACATAATCGAGTCTGGCATCTTATGATGTAAGGAGGATAGCATTTTACCACAGATAATGCATCATGGATGAGTGGAAAATGCAGTTGATGGTCATTGATTAGGAATGCCTGACCCAGGTTGACAAATTGTCTGGCTTGTGAACTGATTAAGGTGGTGGTAGATGTGAATATATGCAGGCCTGTTTTATAGATAATGATGTATCTGCTGAACCCTCCATGTAACTCCAACCTGTTTTTATTGTGAGTTTATGCTAGTCCAGTGGATTACAATGAAATCTAACTAAAATCAAGCCTTTTTTTGTTTTTATAAACCATGCTGTACATCTCTGATCCTGATATGCTAAAGACCTTCACTGATGTTATATTGCTTAGATTTTAAAACAATTCTACAGTACCAGCTACAAAATGTTATTTTGTTTAGAATAGCCATACCCATATTTCTACTAACAGATCATCCGAATGGCAGACATTCTTTTACAAATGATAACATTTCTGGTTGACTGACAGGTTTCACAGACCAAAAAACGAATTAAAAATGTTTCAAAAGGCATCTAGTGTTAGTGTGCCAGGATTGATTCTTTACTAACTGATGGTATTTTTAATAAGGTCATGAATCCGTTTAAGAGCATTGGCTAGATGTAATAAGCTTATCCAAATAGGTATTTCAAGAGAAAATGTTGTAAATCCAGAAATGACTTGCCTGCCTCAGTCTGCCAGTTGGTTTAAAATGTGTTTATAGTTTGTATACAATCAGATATATTCAGGTCCATGCATATTTGGACTTCAACTAAGTTTTATTATTTCAGCTGTCTACCAACAGCGTATTGAGTTCAAATTAAATATTGAAATTTTCAGCTGTAATGTGAATGTATTTACATCTAAATCTGGAAAACGGGTTAGGAATAACAGCACTTTTTATACAGTATATGATCCCCCCCATTTTAATGGTCCAGAAATATTTGGACAACTTGCTGCTCAGCTGTTCTATGGTTCATTAGTTAAAGTACACATATAAAAGGTTTGATTTAAACTGTGGCATTTACATTTACAATGCTGTTAATCATCAATATGAAGTCCAAAGAGCTGGCACAGCCAGAGAAGCAAGCAATCATTGGGCAGAAGAAATTAAACAAACCCATCAGAGTGATAAAACGAAAGGCAATAAGCCTCAAGAACAAGCAGGAACTGATGACGGCTGTGGTAAAAGGCTGGCAGAGCATCACCAAGGAAGACACCCAGCATAGCTTCCAGACTTCAGGCACTGTGGCACATTGGAGAAACCTAGACATGGAGATGGGACTATGGGGCTGCCCACAGGTGAACTTCAATAATAATTCACCAAAGGAAACCACCCACACTCGGGTGGAAATGGTAAACGAACAAAAAGATAGGGCTCACTGGCTGCCTGCCGCTAACCGGTTTGTCTCTGTCAGGGGGAGCTCTCAGTGTCTGTCCAGGAGACATACATAAAGGGTTCCTCCTCCTGAACACTCTCCCCGTCTGAAGGCCTCTCTGTCCCCTTGATCAGCAGCAGTAAAAAACAGGTGTGTAGGGGCGGGGACAGCTACCCTAGCAGTCTCTGGAAAATTCCATAACATCCTGTTTTACTGTATACTCCACTCGGAGATCGCTCTCCGTGGTGCTGATCTGGCGGGCACGCTGATGCCACAGCCCTGTCACACTCCCACCTCAGGGAGAGCACACCGGAGGTACAGGGCGGTCGTTCAAAAGGAGCACATCCGTAAGAGACTGTTGATGTTCCCATGGAGCGGGGTCTGGTGAGCACGGCTCGCCCTCGCCCGTCGAGAGGGAAACGCTGATGCCACAGCTTCATCACAGCAGTCACTGACTACAAATGATATGCAACCAAATAATAACTCACAATTTATTTCCTAATTTTGTTTGATTGTCCAAATATTTCTGAGGCCCTACAATTAGGGGGACCAAATAAAACTGTAATTCCTACACCATTAATCTGATTTATGTGTAAATACACTTAAGACTGTAGAGCTCTAAGTGTGCTCTTTCAGCTCCAATTCATTATTTAATATCAACTCTGGTATAGTGTTAGACAGCTGAAATAACGATAACTTAGTGAATGTCCAGATATTTATGAACCTAACTGTATATTCCAGTAGATAATTAACAATATAATAGGTAATAGTTTGGAAAAAAGTTAATTTGATTAATGTTCACCGTGAATGTGAAGCTGCAGCGTAGACTAAATGGTGTGTGTTTATTTGTCTGTGTGCATGTTCAATGAGGATGACTAAGAGTTTTATTGACTTTGTACCAGGTGAATATGCATGAGTGTTCTTCATTTCCTTTTGAGTAAGTGTGTGTGTGTGTCTTCAAGTTGCAGATCAAAGTACAGGGCAGATGGGCAGTTTGTCAAACAGTCAGATGGCCTCCGGGTTGAATCTTTTTTCTCTAGTCTCTTGATGCCCTGAACGGTCTCTGTCAGTGGGAAGGAAGGAAGCAGCGTGAACAGTCCCGCTGAGTCACAGTGGAGAACTACAATGCTGCACTACAGTAGGTAGCACTGGATTGACAGTGTAGCTAAAGGCATACTAAAGGCATTATGGGTCTTTCTACCCAACAGCACCCTATTCCCTACATTGTACACTATATTTGAGTACCGTGCAACATCGAGAATAGAGTGCCAAATAAGACTGGGGCTAAATATAATGGATTTACTCTATACCACAGAATGCACAATATGTTTCTAATACCCTAGTATTTACATGTTTATGCTGTCTTGTACACTTTTGGCTCCTGATTGGTTTCAATTTCCCCTATCAAATCATGCATCTCACCACGTACAGTAAGTCGCTCAGTGGTCTTGTCCTTGCCCGTCTCTGCTCCATACATTAGCTGAATCAGTCCCAGCAGAGCGTGAGTAAGGGTTCAGCAGTGAACACGCATAGAGCCAACACCACTAACACCTACGTGCACAGAATTGAATTTGGGGAAACACTAGCCAATGGATATGAAGCTATTACCCTTGTCGTCTGGTCACTGAAGACCACACACGCCCCTCCAAACATGCAGCGAAGGAGAATTAATCCCACCAATCAAGCAAACAGATGGATCCTGATTGACAGATTTGAATTCTGTGTGTTTCTGTGTGTATGTCTACTGTCACAAACAGTAGAGCATCTGCGTAAGGGAATATCTTTAGTGATGTGCAGTAGAGCTTAAAATAATTGCATAATACTGCGTAACAGTTTTACTGAGGAATACATTCATAAGTTATGCCAGTCAAAGGGGAATTGGAGTTATGCAAGCAATTTCATAAGAATTGTAAAAGTTAACAAAATGACTGTAGAGCTTTAAATACATTGAGAAAACTTAAGGCTAACAATGCTCAAGGTTTCCCTGTCTTGCTTTTTCTCTTCACCGCCTATCTCTGCTTCCAAATGTCTCCAGCTCTGCATTCCTTCTCTCCCCTCTCTTCATCCCCTCTGCCTGCCTGGCCTCCACGCTCCATCTCCCACCCTCCGCTCAGATTGCTAATGAGCAGTGTCTCTGCCCACACAGAGGCCTGTGATCAAACGTTCAGCCTTAACACCGTATGAGGAGATGCATCAACACACACCAAGCCACAACCCAGTTGGAACGAGTGTGAGAGTGAGATAGGGAGAAAGAGGTTGTGGGATTTAGAGTGAGATAGGGAGAAAGAGGTTGTGGGATTTAGAGTGAGATAGGGAGAAAGAGGTTGTGGGATTTAGAGTGAGATAGGGAGAAAGAGGTTGTGGGATTTAGAGTGAGATAGGGAGAAAGAGGTTGTGGGATTTAGAGTGAGATAGGGAGAAAGAGGTTGTGGGATTTAGAGTGAGATAGGGAGAAAGAGGTTGT
>JACXGM010012611.1:0-13081 GCA_016801145.1 Umbra pygmaea | reverse complement strand
ATTTCCGGTTGCAGGAGTAAAATACAATAAAAAAGTCAAGCTGTGTCCAGATGCTGTCTTTCATAAATGTCGTAGTGCTGAATAAATAAAGGTGGGTGAACTGCAGTGACTTGCATTAATTAATACCCACTGGATCCTGCCACTCATTAGGCAGCCTGTTTCCCATCTCTGATCGATCAGATTGATCATTGCTTCAAAGCCGAGCCAAGGGATTTGCCCAATCTATGGGAACACTTGAAGAAGAAAGAAACTGTCGATCCTGAATTAAGGTGAGGAAGTACACTGCTCAAAAAAATTAAGGTAACACGCAGTCATCACAATATAACAATGCCAATTAAACTTCAGGGATATCTATCTGTCCAGTTAGAAGGTTTGCTCTGTTACCCAGTACAGTCTCAAGACCATCAAGGAGAAACCAGAAGATGGGCCGTTACATGAGGAGACTGGACAGGGTCAAATAGGCATCGACCCAGCAGTAGGACTGGTATCTGCTCCTTTGTGTGAGGAGGATCAGGAGCACTGCCAGAGCCCAAAAAATGACCTCCAGCAGGCTACTGGTCTGCATTCTTCTGACCAAACTGTGATATTCAGATTCACTGAGGGAGGGCTCGATGTCCTCTGCTGGAACCTGTGCTCATAGTCCAGCAACGTGCAACTCGATTGGCATTCCTGTTCTCTTCACAGGTGATTGCACGTTCAGTCAAATGTGGCAGACATGAAAGAGTCCTGAGTTGGTGAACGCTATGCAGTCTGCAACATCATCCAGCACAACAGGTTTGGCAGTTGGTCAGTGATGGTCTTGGGATGCATATCCTTGTAGGTTCGCACAGACCTTCACGTGCTAGTCAATGGTACTCTGAGTGCTGTTAGGTACCGGGACGAAATCCTCAGACCCATTGTCAAGATCTTATGCTGGTGCAGTGGGCCCTGGGTTCAGGACAATGCCCGGCCTCATGTGGCCAGAGTGTATAGGCAGTTCTTGGATGACGGAGACATTGATGCCATTGACTGGCCTTCACGTTCCCCAGACCTGAATCCAATTGAGATTCTCTGGGACGTTATGTATCATTGCATCCGATGCTGCCACAGACTGTCCAGGAGCTCAGTGAAGCCCTGATCCAGGTATGGGAGGAGATCCCCCAGGACACCATCTGCTATCTCATCAGGAGCTATCTGTCGGGAGGGTGTTCAGGCACTTAGGGGCCATACACATTACTGAGTCCCATTATGAGTTGTTGTGATGCAATTCAAGTCAAAACAGCCTGTGATTTAAATTGTTTACTATGATTTTCGGTGTGATTTTCAATCCGTTAGTTATTTCAGTTTCCATTGATTGTTGTTACTGTACATCATTATAAAATAATCTGACTTATCTAACCCAAATTCCGGGCATCGCCATGACAATTTTGCACTAGCTCGTGCAGGAGGCCCGAGGAAAGTCAGAGAACCCATAGTCAGGCTCGAACCCGTGAATATCATGACATAGACTGTAGTGCAATGCAGCATTTTAGCCCACTGCACCACGCGGACACCAAATCTTTTTAAATTTACATTTGAGTTGGAAATGAAAAGTGAAATAAATGTGCAAGTGTGTTTTCATAACTGTCAGACATGCTGATTTCTAGCATTGATTTGGCCCTTCTTCACATTTACTTGCAGATGCAAAATTATATACAGCACTAGCAGAGCTCTCTTAGCCCTGTAGAAAAGAAGTGCACTTCACAGCCAATCAGTTGCGATTTAGTCTCTGTTCCCACTCAGTCGTGGCTCAGAATTTCTCCTTCCTCCAGCAACACTGCTTGCATGTCTCTTAGAATACCATTTGACAGTAATGTTCCCACACCAGAGCCTGGTGGATGTCCGCAGAGGCCACTGGCCCTGTTTTCTGACTAGTGGCGTTGGGGACTGACTACAGGAACACGGTTCAAGTCATAAAGATTCACTTGGGGATGCTCTGGCCAATACACCCAAAGTTTATAGTAGTTCTTTAGCAGTAGCAACACCCCTTATTGTTTCATTCAAAGTATTAGCACTAATAGCAATAAAGTAGTAGTATTAGTAACAATATTGGTAGTAATAGTAGTTAACAGTAGTAGTGGTAGTGGTATTAGTAATCGCGGTAACAGCAACAATATAGAACTAGTAGTACTGTAACACGAGCAGACATACTGTAGTAGTAACAATACTATTGTTAGGAATAATAGTAGCAGGAGTAGACTTTGGTGGTATTAGTAGTATTAACAATAGTATTACTAGTAGTAGAAGTAGTAACATTAGTAGTAGTATTAGTAGCAGCAAAATCAGCAGCAACATAAAGAGTGGTACTGTAGATGTAGAAGCAGCTCTATGCTGTGCTATGCTGGATGGCTTCTACCTGATGGAACATGCTAGAACATCCAGTTCAGGGAAAGTTAAACGGGGCCTAAACTGAATAACGGACTATAAGAAGATGGTCAACCGTGTGGCACCCAGCAATGCTGACCTCCCAAATAGATAAGTACCTTTCCTGCCCGCTTTGAGGAAAGCAATATTGAGCTGAACACCAGAGCCCCTGAGGTTCTAGAGGACCAGGTAATCACAGTCTCGGTAGCCGAAGTGAGAATAACCTTTTATTGGGTCAATGCTCAAGGCTGCAGGTCCAGATGGAACACCAGGCTACATTGTTTAAGCCTGTGCAGAACAACTAGTGGATGGAATGATATTCAGAGCCAACATAAGATAGAGGTTTTAGTTCCCGTAAGCAAATTTAAATGTCTGTTACATGACCTGTCAATGTTTTCTTTTGTTTTGAATGTTAATACCGTTGATTTGATACTTTTTAGTTTTGTTTTATTTTGTTGTAGTATTAAATATGTTTTATACTTTTTCAGATTGTTGTATCACATGGCACAACTGTAAAAGAGACTCTGGTCTCAGATTGTCTTCCATGTTCAAATAAATGTGAATATAAATGTTACATTATATTACATTATATACTGTATATATGTATGTATTCACAGCCAACCTTTCACTGTCCCTGTTGGTAATCCCAACCGAGTTCATGAGGACAATAATCAATAAGAACTCCAAGGCAGCCTTCCTAAATGACTAACATCCTGTTGCACTCACACCCATGAAGTGTTTGGAAAGACTGGTCATGCCCCACAGCTAGGTCTCCAAACGTAGTGCTGGAGAGCTTTCCCTGCTGTAGGGAACTTCACTCTAACTGCACATAATGTAGCCTCATTCAGCTTATCAACCAGCTAATTATTAGAACCAGGTGTGCTAAATTACAGTTGGAGTGAAAACAATCAGGACATTAGCTCTCCGGGAATAGAGTTTGGAGACGCCTGCCGTAGACCCTCTACAATTCACAAATTACACCAACAGATCAACAGATGACACCAGCTACAGCCCTTCCTTATACCTTAGCCCTGCCTGCCACAAACTGTCCCTTATGCAACTAGTCTACCTGCTATTAACAAAGTGGGTGACAGTTCTCACTTGTAACCTTGTTTGTATAACAACAGGTTATCTACAGGCATACATAAGCCACAGGGTGTCTTACCTAGCCCTTCTCCACAGATTGGGTCCAAAAAGCAGGATGTAGATAAAGACACACTCCTCACAATATCATAAAACAAACACAACATTACTATCGCCCTCTTATTCCACAAACACACTCTTAGCAGGTCCTCTCCCTCCCATTCTTGACTAGTTTTCTGTGTGCAGGGGCCTTCTTAGATTGGACGAATGGAAGATTGGTTGTATGATTGACCACGCCCACCATTTTGTCGTCACTCACCACAACTGAGAGGAAGACAGAGGGAAGTAGACAGAGTGAGAACACCACCAGTTTGACCAGTATCACCGAATGTATCGCCACACAGAACCAAAGGGCAGAGGACATGTCAGTTACAGATTGACCAACATTCTGTCATCAATAGGTTTTCAAATGAGGTCAATCACACAATGACATGGTTGGAAACATCTTATGATCTCCAAGCCAGATATAGCTATAGCAGCCTACACCCAAAACAAGTTATTGAATTTCAAGATGAACATTTAAAGCAACGGTTCCCAAACCTCTCCTCGAGGACCCCCAGACAGGCCATGTTTTTCATTTTCACCCTGAAATGGCACAGTGATTAAAAATTACACCTTTGACTAATTGAATCAGGTATGCCATTTCAGGGGTCCCAGAGGAGAGGTTTGGAAACCATTGATTTAAAGTAACAAAATCACTATAGGTTTTACAGTATGGATTTCCAGCAACTGTACATAGTTGGGGAGAACAAGTATTTGATACACTGCCAATTTTGCAGGTGTTCCTACTTACAAAGCATGTAGAGGTCTGTAATTGTCATCATACTGTATGTACACTTCAACTGTGAGAGACAGAATCTAAAACAAAAATCCAGAATATCACATTGTATGATTTTTAAATAATTAATTTGCATTTTATTGTATGACATAAGTATTTGATCACCTACAAACCAGTAAGAATTCCAGCTCTCACGGACCTGAAGTTCAAGGTGACGGTCAATCTCCCTCAGTCTAGGGCTCCATGCAAGATCTCACCTCATGGGGCATCAATGATCATGAGGAAGGTTAGGGATCAGCCCAGAACTACATGGCAGGACCTGGTCAATGACCTGAAGAGAGCTGGGACCACAGCCTCAATGAAGACCATTAGTAACACACTACGCCGTCATGGATTTAAATCCTGCAGCGCACGCAAGGTCCCCCTGCTCAAACCAGCGCATGTCCAGGTCCATCTGAAGTTTACCAATGACCATCTGGATGATCCAGAGGAGGAATGGGAGAAGGTAATTTGGTCTGATGAGACAAAAGTAGAGCTTTATGCTCTAAACTCCACTCGTCGTGCTTGGAGGAAGAAGAAGGATGAGTACAACCCCAAGAAGACCATCCCAACCGTGAAGCATGGAGGTGGAAACATCATTCTTTGGGGATGCTTTTCTGCAAAGAAAACAGGACAATTGCACCGTATTGAGGGGAGGATGGATGGGGCCATGTAACGTCAGATCAAGATTTAGGCAAAGAAGGAATCCTACGGTGAAATTAATTGTAGTTCTCTTCATTGATAAAGAAATCGTGCCACGTATGTATCAATACATCGCCTGATAGAAACATCACTGAAAGACATCCTTGGACTAAAGAATTCAAGGGCATCCATGAGACACAGTTTTTAAGGCTTGTAGCTCGATCAGTATAACACTTAAATATATGAAAGATAACAACTATATTCATTTCCAATTCCATTACATGCTATGACGTAATAGTATGTATTTTGCCCCATGAAAGTCCAAGAATGGGTGAAAAATATTATTGTCCTAAAAAATGTCTGGGACCTGGTGTTCCCCTTTAAGGTTGTATTTAATCAGTAAAGCAGTGGTAATGGTGTTTGGGAACATCTAAACACAGTGTTTTAAGAGTGACAGAGGCCTAAATGGATACCGTTCTTCTCAAGTGTTTTCTCTCTTTTTCCTGTCACTCAGCATCACCGGGCCAGTGTTTGGGAGGATTTCAATTTCACACTCTGCTGGGGCGCCTAACCCTCAAAATGCTTAAACGCAAGGACGGAAATTGAAACTAAAGAGAGTGAACTGATAAAAGGATCGAAATGTGTATTCATAATTGAATAAACGTACGGGCAATAGTGTACATGAATGAATAATCCAAAAGGTTATTTGGAAGTGAAAGTTAAATGCAGTAAATGGTGGCCACTTGTCTTCTGTAGTAAACTAGTCCGATTGGGTCAGTCAATATGCCTAGCTAACTACACTGCCTTGCTAGGTGTACTGGCATATTTAAGGGATGGGAAAATATGGGCAATGCAGCAGCCGTGTCACTGGCAGAGCTCACTTTATACTGTACACATGTTTTTCTTTAGAAATGACATTGTGTAAATTATATTTATTTTTATGTAAATTCATATCTTTCCAAACAACCTTCATGTCCAACACTCACCACACTGTACAAAAACAAAAACAATGCTAGCAAAGTTTTTCTTTGAACCTAAAACATTATACTCCTTTGTTTGCTTTTGATTGAGAATTTGATATACTATACTTAGTGGAATGCCTGGTTTGCTTGTGCAGTGCTTTTTATCTCACCATGAATATGTGTACCATACAACTGCTCATATAACAGGTTAAATTACTAGACAATCATTAAGGAATATTGGACAATACTGTGGTATCAACCAAAATAATCATGACCAAAATCTTTGGAGACTTATATTTCAGAAGTCTCTCTCTACTTTTCCTTCCAGTAACCTTACTGCAGCACTCACATTCAGGTACAGACTTTGAATAATTCATCACTATGCAAAAAAACGGAGAGAGAGAAATCTGTCTGAGGGGGAAATGACTGTGACCTTCTATGCAAAATGAGCACGGGAGGGAAGAGGAGAGAAAAGAGAGACGAGGAGAGAAAAGAGACAAGATAGCCGAGGGAACAAGAAAGCACAATTCCAGAGAAAAGCCCTTACATAAAAGTCGGGAAAAACTCTGCCTTTGGATAAAAAAGAAACCATATGTTTCAGTGTGATATGGAATTAGGATCTTTTGCAGTATTCATGAATCTATTCAGTAACACTTTCATGCAAGTGTGATAAATAAAAGATGAGACTGGGTGGGGGCTGACCTGTGAGCAGGGACTTCCAGGCCGGCCAAGCGGAGATGGCTATTTAGAGTGTTCAAAGTCATGACGGATACCGATGGGACTGGGATCAGACCCTGCCTTCAGCTGCATTAACCCCTCAATCCCCAGACAGGCTATGTCAGCAGTCAGCAGAACCAGGTCTGAGCTTGCCTCCCTGGATAGCAGGCAGGCTTCATGCATCATCACCCCAGTGTACTAAGCTATAGCCTGGGTTGCAGAATCCAAACACACATTATTTAAAAATGTGCTAGTTTGTTAGCATTACATTGCATAACCTTAAAATACCACGTGATACGTATATTGGAGGGTGTTCATTTTATATTACCTGCCAAAGTAGTGCAAGTCAATTTATTGTGATTTCACAGAGAATAATGTTATCCTGAGACCCACCATGTGCTTATTAGTACCATTTGTCAGTCAGTTCAATGGTCAGTCTGTTATCAGTCTGGAATCAGTCTTCTATCAGTCTTTTATCAGTCTGTTATCGGTCTATTATCTATCTGTTACATCTGCTTGCCATCCATTTGCCTGTCTGTCTAATGAACATTGCCCAACATTTAGTGATGAAAATAAGAAGATATACACACAACACATGCACAACATGCATACACATAAAACACATAAAATGCCTACATACAAACACATGACATGCATACATACAAGCAAACACATGGGTATACACAAAAACGCATGACATGGATACATACAAACAAACAGATGACATACATACACACAAACACATGACATACACACAAACACATGACATGCATACATACTAACAAACACATGACATATACAAACACATGACATGCATACATACAAACGAACACATGACATACACACAAACGCATGACATGCATACATACAAACAAACAGATGACATACATACACACAAACACATGACATGCATACATACAAACAAACACATGACATACACACAAACGCATGACATGCATACATACAAACAAACACATGACATACATACACACAAACACATGACATGCATACATACAAACAAACACATGACATATACAAACACATGACATGCATACATACAAACAAACAAACACATGACATGTACAAACACATGACATGCATACATACATACAAATACATGACATGCATACATACAAACAAACAAACACATGACATACACAAACACATGACATACACAAACAAAATGACATACACAAACACATGACATGCATACATACAAACAAACACATGACATACACAAACACATGACAAACACAAACAAAATGACATGCACAAACACATGACATGCATACATACAAACAAACACATGACATACACAAACAAAATGACATACACAAACACATGACATGCATACATACAAACAAACACATGACATACACAAACACATGGCATACACACAACAGTTTGATTGTACGAGTCAGCCTCTGCAGTCATGAAATAGATGAGTCAGAAAGAGGTATAAATGATGCTGTGAGAAAACAGCAGTATTGACAGATCATAGGGGGTGGTTAGATTTATCCTCTCGAGTCATCCTAACAGGTTTCTCCACAGACAAGACCCTCTACCATGAAGATTAAGTAGGACCCACTGAGATCTTTGTAAACTAGGTCCAAATGCACCCTCCTTTCTAATTGAATGCATTACCTTTACCTAGAGCCCTGATTGTACACTGGTTAAAAGTATTGCACTACTACAGGGCATCCTTTGGGATGAAAACAAGACTACTGCCTTGTATGCTACCTGTTCTCTAGCAGGGTTTATCCTATTAGTGGATAAGGCCTGACAACAGTTGATGAAGCTCATAAGTGTATTGGCAGATTTGAACAGAGTAATGGGACAAAGCGAGTTATGAGTTATGTTCAACAGTAGTAAAAACCACGAGGCTACTGAATAAATCACAACCGAAAATCTGATTCTAAATAATCTCGGGTGATTAAAATAATTCCATATTTGGATAAATCTTTGGTGATTAAAACAAAATGACCATCCGAGTCCTGTGCACCAGTCCTTTACATCTAGATTGACAGAAAGCTCACTTCTGTGTAATCAGGAAAATAATTGTACTCAAAAATCAATGTGCGCATTACACCTCATTAATACAATTTAGGTAATAACCTTTATACCAATTCTTCGGCATTAACCGCTGAATCGAATGAGAAGAAAAACCATGCCATTGATACTAAAGAAAACCAGACAGCTCAGTTGTTGCCACTGAGTTGACCCATCATGTACAGTGGGGCAGGGGTATTCAACTCTTATCCAATGAGGGCCCAAGCCTGCTGGTTTTTTGTTCTAACTCATCAGTAATTACACCCACTTGGAGTACCAGGTCTAAATAAGTCCCAGATTAGAGGGTTGCAATGAAAAAATTTAACTGGCTTTAATGGCCAGAGTTACATTTGCAATGTAAATGGAGGATGTTCTATAACAAACTGCTGAAGGGAATTCACAAACTATTGAAGTAACGTGAACATCGTGCTCTACTCCCAGTGAATATGGTAGCAGTGTGAACGTACAGTAGGTGCACAAGGATGTGTAGGCATTACATTTGTAAGTGTCTAACACCTGTTTGAATAGAAGTATCTTTGTCGAAATGATTACCCATATAAAGCACTCCTCAGGTCAATAGTTGTGCTCATGTTTCTATTTGTTACCAAGGCAGTGGCTAGTCAGAGCTCTAGAGTCCTTGTGATGTAATTAAGAGGTGGTAGGTGGTAACGGGAATGGGGCCACAGGATCAAAGACAGAGATATAATTACTGTTTAACGAGGCACTGGCAGTTTAATCAACATGTCACATTTCTGCTGGGATCAGATGACACTGAACCACTCGACTGCAGACGCGGCTGTGAGTGTAAATGCGCACGCGTTTTCCACCCTCGACGACCTGTGAGTGTGCGTAGTGTGCGGATGTGATTTCCCTGGTGATTGAGAGCAATGTGTGGATCTGTCATTTCCATAAGTTCTGCTCCCAGTCCCTGGTCCTCAGACGTCAGTGAGAGGTCAAAAAGAGAGGGAAAGTTAAGAAAGGCATAACTGAGAGGTCAAAAAGAGAGTGAAAGTTAAGAAAGGCATAACTGAGAGGTCAAAAAGAGAGGGAAAGTTAGGAAAGGCATACCTGAGAGGTCAAAAAGAGAGGGAAAGTTAGGAAAGGCATACCTGAGAGCTCAAAAAGAGAGGGAAAGTTAGGAAAGGCATACCTGAGAGGTCAAAAAGAGAGGGAAAGTTAAGAAAGGCATAACTGAGAGGTCAAAAAGAGAGGGAAAGTTAAGAAAGGCATAACTGAGAGGTCAAAAAGAGAGGGAAAGTTAGGAAAGGCATAACTGAGAGGTCAAAAAGAGAGGGAAAGTTAGGAAGGGCATACCTGAGAGGTCAAAAAGAGAGGGAAAGTTAGGAAAGGCATACCTGAGAGGTCAAAAAGAGAGGGAAAGTTAGGAAAGGCATACCTGAGCGTAGAGAGAGCTGCTAATAAATTGTCAAACCCAGGCATTCCCCAAACCCATGTCCTTCCACCCTCACACCTTTCATTCTCATATTGGAATGTTTTCTAGTTGTGATCAGAGTTGGAACATTTAATTAAAAGATGGCTTTGTTGCTACAGTAGGTTAATAGGAAGCGCTTTAAAGAATTCCACTGCGACGTGTTTTCAAAAATGACAGCTAAGTGACGCTATGCGGCCTTTATTAATTATAAGTATTCTGTAGAAAATAACACTGTCTCATCGAAGGCCATGGGTTTGCTTAAGACAGCATTTCAGATGGCACGCCGTTCTCTTTTGATACAAGGAACTGGTTTGCCATCTGCCATTTGCGACACAATTTGCGTTCTTCAGAAGAAGCTGTAGGACCCCACGAGCTAAGGAGCACAAAGGACCTGAAAATTAAACGATTGCTCTGATCTCATTTTTAGGGGAGAGGGTGGATTGTGTGTGTTTACACATTCATGCTAATTCTTGGGAATTTTCAAAGAGCCGCGTTTGGATTGAGAACTGAGACAGTGCAGCTGCATTAGCTAGGATTGTGTTGTATTTTGTATTTCTCTGAGCAATGGAATTGGCATACTTTATTGTTCTCTCAATGTTGTTTTCTTCCTGTTTAGTTTTCAGTGCTTGGATGGAGGGTACCAGGCTTGGACTGAAGGACCGGGGAGTCATAATGCAGGAACCAAGAATATAAAGTGAGTTCATTAACACCTTTTTTAACACATTTTATAGCTGCATTTTACTGCAACCCAACCCCCAAGATTTAAATGTCTCCAGAGCACGTTTATGAAAGGCCAGACACAGATGGTCATTCTTATCACAAGCTTGGTTTGTAGCAGTGATACCTTCATGTTCATGTTCATGTACATGAAGAAACCTACTCACATGTCAATGAACACAAAAGGTTAAAGTAGCAGTGATACCTTCATGTTCGTGTTCATGTACATGAAGAAACCTACTCACATGTCAATGAACACAAAAGGTTAAAGGTTTCAGGATGTGTCATGTATTTTTGACCATAACAGGTTGTGACAACAAAAAGTAGGATTACAGTACATAAATCAATACAACATGTTCTTGCTAACACGGTAAACAACCAAACACTGTTAAAGCACTGTATAGTGTACTGGTTATTAAAAACTAGTGTAATGGATCAGGTGTTCTATTAGGGTCTGGCCACATCACCTCATCTACATCACAAATGATGTCCTTCCTGGCTTCCATTGTCTGGCGGTCACTTTCCAATGCCAGGCCGAAAAGACGTCCTCAATCGGATTGAGAAATGGGGAGTGAGGGGGGCAGGTACAGAACTATGATATCATTGTGGTTGGTGAATCAGTCCCTGACCAGAGCAGCCCAGTGGAATCTAACGTTATCACAGACAAAAACAAACCTGGCCTGCTCTGTCCGTCCTGTGTAATTGCAGTATGTAGTGCATCCAGAAAGGTTAGTATGTTTGCAGTATTGTAAGGGGTTGGGTCAGACACATTCATACTGAACTACAAGCAAGGCAGGTGCCCTCTAATTACAGTAACGTTTACTTGCACATAGTCATCGTGAAAGCTGCTTTATGCTGAGTTGGTGTTGACGTTGGTGTTGACGTACTGACGTAGTTGATGTTCTGAAATGTTGTTTGATCTGAGAGGATTTGCTCTCGTAGTTGATGTAGGCAGATGCTATTGTTTGCCAACACAACATTGACAATGGCCCCTTCCTGTTCATGGGTGAACAGACGTTGCCTCCCACCCACAGTAGGTCGTCTGGCAGTTATAGAATATAGTTAGAATATAGTTAGAAATAGCAAGAATTATGTCATTGTTTAGGTGTTTTTTAAACTGTACACAGCAAAACATACTGTAAATCCACATTACATTACAGTACTTCACAACACTATGCCAGTGTGTTTTTCTTACCAAGGAGCATAAACCTGATACAGTATTCTAGGACTATATTGTATCACACAGCATGCAGCATGATATGTAGCATGATATGCAACAATGATAAGTACTATACAGTCTGGTGTAGTAAGTTCAAGACATACCTATTCTCCCATCTAAATGTCCTTTTGATGCCTGCAATGGTGTAGCGACTATCATGGGTTGTAATCTCTGTCCATGGCCTGAATTTCATCAGATATAATTCTGTGTCAATTGCCTGAGTCATTTTGTTGTCATTGTCCTCTTCCTCCTCTTCCTCCTCTTCCTCATCTTCCTCCTCTTCCTCCTCTTCCTCCTCTTCCTCCTCTTCCTCCTCTTCCTCCTCTTCCTCTTTCTCTTGCTGCCTCTGTGTTTGCAAACTTCCCACTAAAGAGGTGATCATACCTGAGTTCAATTTTGTAGTGCTACACCTGTGACTGATTGGTGTTCAATTACTGTTAAACTGTTGTAATATATGTGCCTGGGTGTTGCCATATTCATATATGTTTAGCATTTCAATGGAAGTGTTTTCCCAATGACTGAAGAACTTAGCCGTTTTGAACAAAGTTCAAAGTAATGTTTTGCACAGTGTGTGTTGCAGAATTGATTACAGAGTGTAGGGCTGCTTGATTATGGAAAAACCATGATCACGAATATTTAAAACGATTACTCATTGTTGCAGGGTAACGAAGGGCCCGAAGGAGTTGCAGGGTACCGAAGGGCCCGAAGGGCTGCAGCCTCTGCCGTGAAAGAGGCAAAGCAGCGGGTGTGGGAAAAGTTCGGAGAAGACATGGAGAAGGACTTTCGGTCGGCACCAAAGTGCTTCTGGAAAACCGTCCGCCACCTCAGGAGGGGGAAGCGGGGAACCATTCAAGCTGTATACAGTAAGGGTGGGACTCTGTTGACCTCAACTGAGGAGGTAATAGGGCGGTGGAAGGAACACTTTGAGGAACTCCTGAATCCTACTTCTATGCCCTCTATATTAGAGGCAGAGCTAGAGGATGATGGGGGATTGTCGTCAA
>JACXGM010012610.1:0-23832 GCA_016801145.1 Umbra pygmaea | reverse complement strand
GTCTGAGGTGTGGTGTTAGGGTCTGAGGTGTGGTGTTAGAGTCTGAGGTGTGGGGTTAGGTGTGTTGTGCAATACTGTATTTGAGTTGGAGAGAACTTGGTGGTTGTGTGTTGCTGTAAATATTATTGATACTTGTCTTAGTCTTAACCTTTGCTGAATAGCATTCAATGACCTTGGGGTAAAACATTCAAAATCAGTTTCTAAGAAAGCCCCCTAACCAGTTCTGAATAAGCCCATGGTATTTCTATTACATTCCAGTTTTGAAAACTTGTTTGGTAACTGCTATTTCTCCAAGTCATTTTCATTGATATTTCTAGTTTGGCAGTTTTGTGTGATAGCCTTACATACAAACATTAATCAGTAGAGAGACTCCCATCCGACTGTAGTATACAGTATAAAAGACAATGAGTGTGAAAACTTGCACCTGTGGTAAAACTCAATGCTGATCTGGCACTGGGTGCACGCACCTTCTTTTCAGGAAAATCCTCTGAACTATTTTATTGGGATCTGGCAGGTATGAGTTGTGAGCTGTAGCAGCCGACTTAACCACAGAGGACAGAGTTCAACAGTACTGTTGTAGTCACTGAGTCAATGAGTTGCCTTCAGTTTGTTGCGTGGATTTTACCTTAAAACCTTCTGGGAGGCGAAGACAACTAGCCTACTTGACATATATTTGGTATGTTGGATAAAAATGTATTGTTGTTTCATAGGGTTTTTGTTTCTAGCTTTAAACTACTGAGGTGAACTTGTATTATAGACTTATTCAACAGCCTGATGATGTCTATTAAATTTATTTTTGTATCTATATGTACTTTTGAAAAACACTTTCTAGAAGTCACAATCATATGTAACCAACATTGCAGCTTCATATTCAATCATTTGTATCTACATGGGATTATGGTTAACACAGAATCAGTTAGTACACAATTTGAAAAGAGAATATTTGATTCTACAGTAAATTCCACGTGTCACCTATTAAATACCTTATTGTGACTTGGGGATGCCTCGATCAACCCAAAAGTTAATATCACTGTTAACTTTTAGAATCTAATATAATTTTTTGTCTGTTAACTGGTTATGACAATGGACATTTTGTCATTAACCACTAGATATTTTCAGTATGTGCATTTTCATCACCTGTATTAGCCAGTATTCTGCAGAGGTGGGACCAAGTCATTGTTTTCAAGTCACAAGTCTTATTTGGCTGCAACAATGAGACTTCTAATTTTCATGTTACCTTCAAAATAAAGGTCTGCAGAACGTCTATAGTTTTAGTTTGTATTATGTAAGATACATTTTCAAAGGTAAAATCTATGTGAGGGAAATTATAAATGAGGAACATTTTCGATTTCAATAATACTTTACATAGGTTAAAGAAAATCATCTCCAAATATAATGAGCACAAGCAAATTAACAACAATAACATCAAAATTAGATTTTTTACATTATATAATGGTCTCTACATTAACTTAAGCTCTAACCATTTCTCAGTGTGCGCCACCTTATAATATTATTTAACCCATGTAAAGTATTATTGAAATAGAAAATGTTCCTCATTTATAATTTCCTCTACATAGATTTTACCTTTGAAAACGTAGCTTACATAATACAAACTAAAACTACAGGCACTCCGCAGACCTTTATTTTGAAGGCAACATGAAAATTAGAACTCTTATTGTTGCAACCAAATGTGACGTGTGACTTGAAAACCATGACTTGGTCCAACCTCTGGTATTCTGAATGAACTGTGTGCCTTATAACTGACCACAACTGGATCTGCAGCCACTTGTTTTTTCTGCAACAAATATTTTACATGGAAAAGCTATTATTTAAATGTTATTATTATTATATTATTATGTGTTATTATTACATTATTTATAGCAATTTTTATTTAAATGTTATAGATTTTTTATACTTGTTTTGCTGACCCAACAGTCAGTTTGGTCTTCCAAAGCATATCATTATGTATTTTACTGCACAAGCGTTTTAAAATTCAACTAACTTGGATGATCAATATTTTTTGAGTAAACAGGCTTTCGCAGTTCACACATTAACTTCAAAAGTCCACCCAATTCACACAGAATCACTTAATTATAAAGTTAACTTAGTTTCAGTGAACACAGTTTACCCATCTGTGGATGTCATTTAAATTGGCAGTTATGACACAATTGTCAACAGTACATTTAGCTATACAGTACATTTAGCTATACAGTACATTTAGCTATACAGTATATTTAGCTATACAGTACATTTAGCTAGGCAACACCGATGCAGTTGTGTGCCAATTGTCATACTGAAAGTGTATTTATTCCATACAGATGCAATGTTGGACATTTTTCAGAGTGTTCTGTAGCACCGTGCCACCACTTCAGACTGAAATCTGTGACACCTTTGCACAGTTGATTGGTGGTAACCTCTATTATGAACACAACACTTTTTGATTTCCTTTAGTTGTGTGAGAGTATTTTCTATACATAACCCTGTTCCAAGGGTCTGTCTCCCTAGTATCAATTTAATATTAATTAATATTTAGGGGGGATTTGTATTCATTTTCTCCACTCACAATATCTCATGTCCAATTCCCCTTGTCACATGTGTAAGCCATCAGCAGGTGCAGGATGGGCGAACATCAATCGCATGCTTCCTCCATGCATGCGACATCCACGCATGCGTCACCAAGCCGTCCAATTTTATCACACTGCTCGTTCAACACGAAGCCCTAAGTTGATACGTGAAAAGGCAGGATGTTCTCATGGCGATGCGTATAAAATCGTAAAAAAACTAAACATATGTTCACATGTGACGTTTCCGGAGGCAGGAAATCATACTGTATGCCTTGTACATTTACGAAACGTTAAAAAACTCAGTTTAACTTACCCTAAACTTAACCTCACTTTACGCTAACCTTAACCTCACTAGTCTAGCATATTATCGGTGAACTGAACATTCCCCAAGTTCTTTAAATTTTAAGCAATTGGTCTATTATTGGAAGTGTTCCGGTAGAACAGAGATTCAATACGTAAAAAAACTCACATTTTGATTAGGAAAATCATAGGACTGCCTACGTAATGCGGCAATATTTCGAATACGTACGGTTACTTACGTATTGCAATGAGAATGCGTTGTAGCGGGAGGTTACAAATTTATCAACACTACATACAACCTTGTGTTGGGAGCATCGTTTACTGACTATCGTGTGAATGTCGTAGAAGACCACTGCACTACACAACGGCCACAATATTATCATTTAATAAGCATTTCATATACCTTTATTGTGAAGGATAGTAAATGCTATAAGACCAGAGGCATTTGGTTTTCCAATATGATCTCTCCCTTAAGAAAACTGATGGACTGACAATGACAGCATTCAGTCTTATTTTCAGCTGGTTGCATGTTTGTGGAGAGATATCACCATACCCGTCTAGAAGGGTTCATAGCGATGGATGATCAAATATGGACTCCCCATTAGTCAAGGAATGTAACCCCTGCTGAGTGAAGTTCCATTTCCTCGGGTGGATTCTTGAAACTGTAGTTGAACCTAAAACTCCAGTAGGAGAAATATTGAAATACCAGATGTCTATAGGTCATGAGCTTCACATTGCACGTCCACTGTGAAAGGCAAAACAAAGACATGTATTTTGGAGATTTTGTGCACTTTCTGCTAGAAGCTGTAGGAGTGCCCGTGAGTGAAATCTGTCCTATTTTTGTGTGATCCAATTGTGTAATACAGTATGTCTCATGTAACAACCTAAAACAGGATTCAGTCCGTGACATATCATACAATGTTGGTGACATATCATACAATGTGACATATCATACAATGTGACATATCATACAATGTTGGTGACATATCATACAATGTGACATATCATACAATGTGACATATCATACAATTTTGGTGACATATCATACAATGTGACATATCATACAATTTTGGTGACATATCATACAATGTGACATATCATACAATGTTGGTGACATATCATACTATGTGACATCATACAATGTGACATATCATACAATGTGACATATCATACATTGTGGGTGACATATCATACAATGTGACATATCATCCAATGTGACATATTATACAATGTGGCATATCATACAATGTTGGTGACATATCATACAATGTGACATATCATACAATGTGACATATCATACAATGTTGGTGACATATCATACAATGTGACATATCATACAATGTTGGTGTGTTGTAAGAGCCTTCAGTGCATCGTTCACCATTTGCTTTATCAGTGTTATGAGGACTTTGAAGGGACACATCAAGCTAATGTGTGTTTGTTCAGTCATCAAAATTTGAATTTAAACAACCTTTTTGAGTAAAATTACAAAATAAAGTTTGTTTTGGAAGGCAACAGTCTATATAGTGTCATTTAACATAGATTACAAGTGTACTGTCTGTTGGCTCAAACCACACAGACCATGTACAGTCTGGGTATACTTTGTGGGACCCTCGTGACTCAGGGAATCTGTTCCACATGACATACAAGCGTTAATGATGAATGATTGCAGAGGTATAATTGATGACACGTCTCTGGGTGATGCGTTGTGTGCAGAGAAACCACATTTGATTATGACCGATAATCACCAACTCATCATTTCTTTTTTCTCTCCTCCCGTCTTAACATCCCTCCAAACCCGTCTTGTCTTCTCACTTTCCCGTCTCACTCTCTGTCTCGCTCTGTCTTGCTCGCTGTTTCAACCTCCACTTAAACTCTTTGTTTCGCTCTTTCTCACTCTGTCTCACTCTCCTGTCTCACCCTAGGTCTCCCTCTCCTGTTTCACTCTGTCTCACTCTGTTTCACTCTCTGTCTTATTCTCCTGTTTCACTCTCCTGTTTTATTCTCTCTCACTCTCCTGACTAATTCTCTGTCATACTCCCGTTTCACTCTCCTGTCTCACTCTCCAGTTTTACTCTGTGTCCCAGTCTATAGTTTCACTCTCCAGTTTCACTCTCCAGTTTCACTCTCCAGTTTCACTCTCCAGTTTCACTCTCCAGTTTCACTCTCCTGTCTCACTCTATGTCCCAGTTTCCTGTTTCACTCTGTCTCACTCTCCTGTCTTTCTCTTTGATCCAGCTCAGAACCTTGTGTACTTCCTATCTGTGTGTATCCAAACTTCTCTACTATGTTACTGCTTCTAAGGACCACAAGTAACCTCTCTTCTCTTTTGCATCCATTACTCTTCACCTCTCCCTATGCATCGCTCTTCTACAGCCATGGCCAGTCCCAAAGCCCCCCATGGGCCCCAGGGCCAACCAGTGGCTCAAGACGGAGGCTGGGGCTGGATGGTGGTGGGGGCCTTGTTCCTGTGCTCTGCCCTGGTGTTTGGCATCATCCGGAGCCTGGGGGTTTTCTTCGTGGAGTTTGTGCAGTACTTTGAGGAGAGTGCCCAGGCAATCTCCTGGATCACGTCCATAGGACTGGCCATGCAGCAGTGTGTCAGTGAGTTAGTTCACCCATAGCACTGTGTGTGTATGTGTGTGTGTTTGTGTACACTGTGTGTAATGACTGGTAGTTAACTGTGTGTGTTTAATGTGTGATAGTTACTTATGTGTGTGTAATGATGACTGGTAGTTAACTCTATGTTGTCCAGCTCCACTAGGCACAGCACTGTGTAATGACTGGTAGTTAACTGTGTTGTCCAGCTCCACTAGGCACAATGCTGTGTAATGACTGTTAGTTAACTGTGTTGTCCAGCTCCACTAGGCACAGCTCTGTGTAATGACTGGTAGTTAACTGTGTTTTCCAGCTCCACTAGGCACAATGCTGTGTAATGACTGGTAGGTAACTGTGTTTTCCAGCTCCACTAGGCACAATGCTGTGTAATGACTGGTAGTTAACTGTGTTTTCCAGCTCCACTAGGCACAGCACTGTGTAATGACTGGTAGTTAACTGTGTTTTCCAGCTCCACTAGGCACAATGCTGTGTAATGACTGGTAGTTAACTGTGTGTTGTCCAGCTCCAGTAGGCACAGCCCTGTGTAATGCGTACGGGGCCAGGCCTGTGGTGATGGTGGGAGGATTTCTGTCTGGACTGGGATTCATCCTGGCTTCACAGGCCACCTGCGTCACACACCTATACTTGACCATGGGTATCATCTCAGGTACACACACACACTAAAGCCAAATTAACACTTCTGCGTCAAGGTTAAAACAAACATTGTAAACCCTAACCCCCAATGTTGTCTGTCAGGGTCGGGCTGGGGGCTGGTGTTCACTCCCATGGTGGCGTCGGTGATGCAGTACTTCACCCAGCGGCGCTCCCTGGCCATGGGGCTGGGCTTCACGGGTATCGGCCTGTCTTCCTTCGCCTTCTCACCTTTCTTCCAGCTGCTGCTGGAGAGGTACGCCTGGCGTGGGGCGCTGCTGATCCTGGGGGGGCTCAGCCTCAACATGGTGGCCTGTGGGGCCCTCATCAGGCCCCTGGGAGCCCCCAAGGCTGTACATGTGGTAGGAACATACCCTATAGGGTACACGTACATGCCACAGACACACGCACACACAGACACACAGACACACAGACACACAGACAGACACACAGACAGACAGACGGACACACAGACACAGACAAACAGACACACACAGACACAGACGTACACACAGACTCTGGGTGAACCTGAACAACAAGCTGTGTTTTGGGAGATAACGCATTCAGGCACTATTTTCACATGTATATGTTTACATAATGTATTTCAATATGTCAATGTTTGCATATGTCAATGTTTGCATATGCCATATGAGAATGTAGAAGGAGGTCCTATATTATTTGTTCAGTGACTCTGGCTGTTGATTTGGCCTCGTCTCTTTTTCAGCAGATTTGAACAGATATGATAGTGTGAAGGAACATAATGCAGTATAATTTCATATAAGGAACTATCAAAGGAAACCGGGTGCATTCTTTCTCTCTGTCCCTCTATCTTAACTTCATCCCTAACACCTCTCTCATCTCCCCTCCCCCTGTCCTCCCTCCACCCATCCAGCTGGCCCCTGGTGAGAGAGCCTGGTCCTGTTCGTCCATCTTCCAGCATGCCTACTCATACCTGGAGCTGTCCCTGCTCCTCCAGAGGCCATTCCTCACCTTCAGCCTGGCCCTCTCTTTATTCAACTCTGGCTACTTCGTGCCTTACGTCCACCTGGTGGCCCATAGCCGCCATGAGGGATTCTCTGAATACCAGGTGACCTTCTGAATACCACCTGTGTAATAACACCAGGTGACCCCCCATATACCACCTGTTTAGTTCCAGGTGACCTCATGCATACCATCTGTGTATTAATACCAGATTACTTCCCACACACCATTTGTGTATTACACCAGGTGACCTCCCACATACCATCTCTGTAATAATACCAGGTGACCTCCCACATACCATTTATGTATTAATACCAGGTTTACCTCCTGCATACCAGCTGTGTAATAACACCAAGTGACCCCAACATACAGTACCACCTTTGTAATAATACCAGATGACCTCACGAATACCATCTGTGTATTAATACCAGGTGATCTCACACATACCCTCTGTGTATCAATACCAGGTGACCATTGCATACCACCTACCATCTATATATAATACCAGGTGACCACCCACATACCATCTATGTAATAATACCAGGTGACTTCCTGCATATAATCTGTTTAATAATAACAGGTGACCTCTCAGAAACCATCTATGTAATAATACCAGGTGACCAGTGTTTAATTTGAAGCGGATCCTGCTGGAACAGGATCCGGAACCTCTCAGAATTTGTCAAATTTGTTCCAGGACCTATTTTGGCCTGATCCGCTGGCTCTCAGGCATGTTATGTCTACTTCCATCACTGTTTGCCATCGATACCGTAAACATTAACCTAAAAAAAGGAATACAGTTCAATCAAGTTACCTATTCCTCCTCACTAATAAGTTGTGCACTGATATAAAGCTTTCATGTACGGTAAAAGCGCAGAATCTTCCTACTAGCTGAAACTAGTGTTGCCATGTCAGTGAACTTCCCACAGGGGGCATTATATCAATATGAAAAAAACATCTCTAATGAAGAAACAATAGTTAAGAAAATAATAGAATAAGGATAAAAGAAGTCAGTTAAATATGCATTTAATTTTAGAAACAAGTATTGAGAAAATATGTAAACTCTGTTTAAATTTAACATCATTAAATTTAACTCATTTTGAGTCCTGAATCTGGCAAATGTGGCTGCAACACTTTTTCCAGATCTACACGCCGGTGTCAGTGTAGTGAGTAGACTACTGAACTTGAAACAAACCATGGTGATCAACTTCTTAGAAGTCAAACAAGGAAATATTGTTGGAAAACTAAGGTGAAACATTTTTTTGTACAGATGTAATTATCATTACTACTGATGAGTTTCATAACTATCCTGTGCAAATTTAATGAGCGAAGCTCTCAGTAAAAAATGAAGCATTTGTTTCTGCTGCGCATGTTTCATTGAAAACATTATAGCTGTGCAAGTCAGCCACAAAATACTTAGAGCCAGACCAAAAACATCCTGAGCTAAAGCGAAGGTCTCTGCTTGGATACCGGGCTGTTTTAGTACTAGGTATACAGTTGTGTTCCCATGGTTGATATTTGTGAATGGATCTAGCTCAATTCCCGGGAAAAGGGCTGTTGACAGTTTTAGGGCAGCAAATAGGGGTGTAGAATTTCACTGGTAGAAGGCTATAAATCATATTTGTTTTACATTTAATAAATATGAAAAAAAGCGATTCATATATAATATTATTATTAATAATTCAGGTATTTTTTCCCTACACAATGTAGTGTGTTGTTACACACAAACCCAACGTATATCATCTGTGTAAAAATACCAGGTGACCTCCTGCATATAATCTGTGTGATATTACCAGGTGACCTCGATTATGCCACCTGTGTATTAATACCAGGTGACCTCCTGCATACCACCTGTGTAATAATGAGCTCCTCTCTAGATATTATAAATGTAGATACAGTTGATTTCCATTGTCAGCGCTCAACTAACAATCCCTGTCCAACCAGGCTGCTTTTGTCATCTCAGCCACGGGTGTGACGGACATCGTGGGCCGCGTATTCGCTGGCTGGTCCTCGGACCTGGGTCGTCTCCGGTTGCCTCACATGCTGGTCTTCTGGACGGGACTGACGGGCATATTCCTCCTCCTGCTCCCACTGGGCTCCCTGGGGGGCTCTTACCCTGGCCTGCTCACCGTCGGTCTGCTCTACGGGTTCTGTTCAGGTGCCATGACGCCGCTGGTGTTCTCCAATGTGCCAGAGATCGTGGGCATGGAGCGCATGCTGGGTGCCCTGGGACTCCTGCAGTTGATAGAGAGTGTTGGAGGCCTGCTGGGGGCACCGCTGTCAGGTATGAGGGACGCCAGACGCATGAAGTGGACTAGATGGTTTAAATCCCGAATGCTGATTGGCTGATAGCCATGGTATATTGGACCTTATACATCACTTTGATCTGCTCTAATTGCATTGGTAATTGGTTTATAAAAGCATTAAGGCATCTTGGTGGTTTGTGATATTTGCCAATATACCACGGCTAAGCACTGTGTCCAAGTGGGTGCTACACCTTGGTGGTGGACGAGGTGGGCTTTCCCCCTCACTGTGTAATGCGCTTTGGGTTCCTTGGAAAAAAAGCACTATATACTTTAAGTTGAATTCATTATGTCCAAACACTCTATGAAGTATTGTGCTTAAGAACAGCTTTTAGCCGTGGAATATTGGTCATATACCACACCCCTTTTTGACTGACTACTGTTTAAGCATAGTCTACCAGTTATACTGCCTTTTCTACCTAAATCTGTTATATGCCATACCACTTATTTTTTACACTTCTCGCATCAGAGGAGTACGTTTCAAGATATTATAATTTGTTGTCAAATCAATGCCTGCCGATGGTACCTCCCTCCAACCCCATATTAGCAACGCTGGCTAATATGAATCATCCCCTACTAATCCCAGTCAGACTAGAACGTAGACTGTGGTGGTTGTAGTTCATTAGCATGCTCCACCACCTAGTGTTGGAATTCTTTGTATGTGTTTGTTTGCTGAGATGATTAGGGATGAACTCCTTCAGGCACCATGATTGGTGACCTTTGCCTTCTGAGCTTCTCTACAGACATTTTGTACTGTGGACTCGTGATGAGTTAAATTTAATGTGTTGATGCCTTGGTTCAAGTCCCTCCTATATTGTGATTTGTATCTCAACTAGACAAACCCGATTACAAAACCGCGTAGGAGAGTTTGAGGTAAAGTTGGGAAAACTCCTCCATAATATCTATTCCTGCGCAACAGCCTCAAAGGGTAATTTAAGCAGTTTGTCCCCTGCCCCGTTTGACAACTCCTCACTATGACCTCGAGAGGCCAATTCGAGCACCTAATCGACCTCTATATTTATCCACTGGTGAAATATAAACATGTCAAGTTGACTCGACTCAAATCAGTTGACGATTAGCTAACCATGGTTAACCTTTAGCCGACCTATTGGATGTTCATTCAATGCTTTATCGTTGTCACTCTGGACATTTGAACTTTCACACACTTTTCCCCCATCCCCCGTCACTGCTTTAGGTAAAATGTTACTATGCTGTCCCTGCTGAGTCAGACTTAAGGGTCGCATTCTCAACAACTAACCCCTGGCTGGAGCAGTTATAATGAACAGTGCTGGGCCAAAAAAAGCACATAGGTCAGGAATGAACACTATGACCCTGGGGTTGTAGGAAGACTCCCATGTTTTTGTTCTCCAAAATCAAATTTGTTAAAAGCTTTTTGATTTTGTTTTCATAATTCCATTAGCTTTTCTGTTTTTAAATTAAAATAAAATCTGAACGGCTGTGAACAGATGCATGTACTGTGTCAGAATGGATAAAAGTAAAAAAACTGTCGTTCGTGAAATGGGTTGACGTTGTTCACAGTAACCAATGATTAAGTCATGAGACCTCAGCAGGTTGTATATGAAGGATCGATCGACGTGGATTATAAGGGGTTTGCCACAAGTCTCCTGGAGTCCTACAAGATATCATTGTTGGGATGTAGTCGTTTGACAGCTGTCAGTGCTGTGATGACCAATCACCCAGGAACTAATTTAGCAGGAAGGGTGCAAAAGGCCTGATTTGACGCTTAAAATGCAGTCACACGATGCAAATACAGGAGGAATGCAAGTGCAGTCCGGTTTAAATCTGTTAGTTATGGTGATTAAGGCAATTGAATGTAGGTCTGTGTACTGATTAAAACCATCTAGCAGCTGGTGCTTGTAGCGTGCCACATTCAAAGCAACTTGGAAGGTAGTAGCAACTGGAGCTGGTAGAGGGCTGTGTTCAAGGTACTGTGTTGCAACATTTAAGTGAATTGTTAACACCCTTTGAACAAAAAAAATATAGGAATTGCTCCTTGTTATTGCACCCGCTTGTGAAGGTGTGCTGTTCTGCTTGCTGACTCTTAGCGATCAGCTCCCATTGCTTGTCTCTCGAAGTCTTTCAACGCCCTCTCACTCTCATCACGTTTCGTTTCTCCTCCCTCCAGTGAACATCTGGTCCTTCCATCTATTACTGTCTTGCTCGTTTTCTCCTCCTCTGTTAACGTTCGCCTCTTCCTCTTCGCAGGTTGGCTGAAAGATCTGACGGGCAGTTACACCGCCTCCTTTTTGGTCGCCGGGGGTTTTCTCCTGCTGGGCAGTGTTGTAACAACCACCCTGCCTCACTTCTGGTCCCGCACGAGTCCGTCCCCTGTCCGGAGAAACGGCCAGACTCATCAGGACCAGAGCCCTGAGACGGGCCTCATGACAAACCCCATATCAGACAAACCAAACCACATAGAGACCATAGCACAACCTCAACTGGACCAAAAGGACTCACAAGTGGAAGCTGCAGAAGACATCCTTCTAAAGACCAACAATGAAAATGGTTGTGCGCTGCTAGAAAACATACCTCGTTAAACCAAGGACGAATGCCTGCTTTCTTCTCTCTCGGTGGGGTTCCCCGTCAATCTGGAGAGCGCAAGGCTAGAAGCGAGCAGTGGTAGATGAATATGGAGACAGGAATTACAGAGCAGTGCCAAAACACAAGAGGCTAGATGTCTCCTGAACACATTTCAGTCCAGTCAACAGAGTAGTCCAACATCCCAGGACATGACGTCACTTTAATGACCGTGGCATGAAACATCCGCATTTTTGTCCCTACCCTCTCTCCGTCCAGCCCTACCTGAATAGCGTTGCTATGATACGGTATTAAGCTGGCTCAATTCTAGCATAATCAGAGGATGAACCTCAGCTGGGAAGCTTAATGTGTATCTTGCAGGCACTTTAAAAAGCGAAACAAAATAGTATTGATCTCATTGGTTTCAACAATAGTCAGTCAATTTTTATTTTGGAATCAAGTCACTTTTAGGTCTTTTACAGCAGGTCCCATAGAAACATCATTAATTTTTTGATGTTGAGGCTTACTATTTTTTTTCTCCCGTCTCTTGGGTGTTTGCAGTCGATCAGTCTCTGGAAATATCGATGTGTTCGTGATATTGTTTCTTTTTTTCTACTATTGTTCACTTTTTACCCCATTTTTCTATCACACAAATTGGTCCTGTCCAATTCCCTGTGACACTACATTGTCAGCAAATTCTTTAACATTGTCATCGAGCTGTCTGAGTCTTATTACACTGCTCGTTCAACAAGGAATCCTTTAGACAGTACACGTGCATGTATAACAAATTTGCCAACTATACTTCCAGGATAGAACTGACAGGCACTCGATCTGCACACAGAAGTCGCTGGAGAGCGACGTGGCCAGATACCTATTCAGACTTATCTTTCCTTATCCCAGATAGTGCTAATTTGCGCTGCCTTGTGCAAGAGCTCCATACAAATTCGGAGAAGCAAACCCACTACGCCACGTGAAAATCTGTGATTTTGGTTTTCAAGGCCAACACCTTACTTCAATCTACTTTATGCTCTGTTAGGATTCATCTTTCAATTGCGATGCACACTTTTTTAATCAGGCTGCAGCGAGCTAATAGACTGTCCTCTAGTGGTAGTATGTTTTCCACACAATGGAACCAATACCAAATACAACTCTAATATATTGACTTTTGTACTTGCTATATACATTTTGTACGGACCATTTTTTTACCACATCAAACCAAAAGAAGTGCGATATCGGCACGTCTTAAAATACATGATGTTCCAAAGCCTGACAATGCACATACAGTAGCCATAGAAAATGGCGAACAAGTAGAACATATGACTAGTTACTGTTATCAATTTTCACCCCTACTTTCGAAAAATGCAATCTTCTACTTACTGAATATTAATTGCTGTTAACAACTGTGTAGGTAAGCCTACACTGTATTTTTTGCATTTAAAATGTAATAAAAAATGTATAAAATCTACAGATAATATTTTGTTTCTAACCCACGTCTGTCATAGCCTGGAAAAATACAGACCCAAATCCTGAGCGATTATGGGTCTGGGTTCGAGTAATGTAAATGACTCCTCTCGAGGGGCGGCACCAAGCATGCATTTGAAAATCTCACTGTACGCAATTGGATAACACTACGACCAATCACCAGTGGGTTTTCACTAACCCTATGGCGGAGCTAACTGGTAGATAAAACTCTTGCCGTATCAGGTCGCAAAACAGCAAAAACGTCCTTTTATAAAAAAGGAACGATTCGAGCCCCGTCTTTTGTTCCTCTTTTACACAAAAAGCCAAGTCTAACTCGTTCATTGTAGTGGCCCAAGTCGTTTTAAACAACTGGTGTTAATCCATAGCGATTTTACAATGTTTACTAATGACTTCGAAGTCGCAGAGCTGTCGTGTCGTCATCTGTTTAACAAGCCTCTGGCACGCCTATATCAGATACACCGATGTGATTGGTGCAGCTCGGATACAAGGGCATAGTTAATGAGCAGAATTACTCGGTGCCAGACTAACTTGCTGAGCAAATTCAAATTGTGCTCTCGCGAGAACTCTGGATTTCCAGGGTACGTCTGTCATCAACCTCAGTCATTTAAAAACCAGTCTGATCTACTGTACAAATCATCTTGCCTAACATAACAATATCTGTTATATATAGATTAGTCTGTCACTGTCTACCAAGTGTTGGTATTGTAGAACACAACCAATGTCACATCAACACAGATTGACCAATCAGACACTGCTTTCCAGACAGGTAACTGGTCATCAACAGGTCAAAGGTAAAACAGTTGACGTTCAGAGCTCCCAATTTGTTTATCTTAGGCTATATTTAAAGAACTAGGTCTATTCAAACATGACAATATGTACAACTGGTTTAACTTGTTTATACATTTACAGAGGAGGCATGTAAGCACACTGTTTTTAAATTGTTGGGAACTTTTCTTAGACACATTGAAAGTTGGGTCATTGTTTTGTATGCTGGTTAAATAATAATTCTCTCGTCTTTATATCGTCACCCTTAATTGTTTATAATGGCAAAGCGTGTCTTGTGCAGTTCACTTTACAGTAATCCAATGGAGTTGTTGTCGCCATCTAGTGGAAGAATACAATATATTGTATTACCATCTGGTATATTCAATAGGTATACCATGTACATTTCATTCAAATGGTATTTTACAGCATGCTAATCGGATATGGAATGACTTTGCATACAAAGTTAAATTAAAATATTTTAATTATCCATGAAATACAGTTCTGGTACCTTAGAAAGTCAATAAAACACCCTGAATTAAAACGATATACAACAAAAACCTCAATACATTTTCATTTATATAAAACAAATACATAGGCACATTCAACATTTTGACCCTTTAAACATTCCATGTTTTGCATTTCCTGTCAAATCTGTTCATCAAGAGAACTCAATAAAAATGCCAGTTGTTCTAGGTGTGGGAAAACAAATTCCATAAGGAAAAAAATCGAACTTTGTGGGACTTTACAAATGAATTACATGTAATTAACAGGCTGTATATCTTGTTCTATGTCTGAAAAACATGTCCCATGTAGGCACTCATCCTGAGTGTTCCCTGGCAGCTAGACACAAAGGCGTTATTGTCAAAATGGAGCCTCAGTTAGAGATGTCACCAGTGGAGCAATGACATAATGCAGAACAGGTGGTCATCCAATGTGTGTGAGAGTGTGTGCTATTCTGCATTGGCCTGTGTCGCCGTCTGTGCATGTGTGAAAAAAAAAACAGCATAACAATCAGCATATCAAAGAACCAGCAGTTGCGTAGTTCAAGTTTTAAAATCAGTGCTGCGGCGTTTAAGTTTCTCTGGGTTATTTGAGGCCATATGAGAGAAGTCCCTGAAGATGTCCTGGTACGTTTCATCACCTGAGGAAAACAAAATATGACAGAACGTTTAGAGAAAGAAACTGTTTTTACCTTCATGTATTTACTCGTTACTTCTTTAAAGCTAACTGCACGGTATGTTTCTCTCTAGCTGCAGCTTAGTCTGACTCAATTTGACATTTGGCAAACCACCATAAACATGCACGCACACACACATGCGCACACCGTTTACCTGAAGGTGGGGGCCTCAGGCGGACACACTGCTAGCACCATAGAACACGTGGACGCCTCAACGGACAAACACAAAGGCTCACACGACCACATAAAAAGCAATGTTAGACAACGGGCAAACGGATAACCTCTGAGCAATACGCATCCCACAACCAGTCCTCTACGGCCAGACAGACTCTTTAATTTAGGCTAATTCTAACCAGGAAATGGGCCAGTTGAAAATTGCTTTTTTGATCTAGCAATAGTGTAACTTGAACGTGAAACAGATATGGAAATCAGTTTAGCCATGGAGGAATGAATGTAGGCATTGCACATAAAACACATTAAAGACTGCAGATATGCAAATGTGTTGCATCTGTTGTAGCAGACCAAAAGCTTGGAGCAATGGCCTCTGAATGTATAAGCACTGTACATTCATTGTCCCAATTCACAAAAAAAATAACATGTTTCTAACTGCCACTACTTAGGCAAGACCAGCAGCCTAAGACTTAACAAGGACCACCAATGTACCCCGCCCCAGTGTTTGGAAAACACTTCAATAGATTGAGTGGCTGATTACATTCCTTATATTGTTTTGTTGCCAGCGTCAATTTCTTCGTTTCAAGACAACCCAAAACTTGAGCAGTGCATGTTTCAAACAGGTCAAACCAATTAACCACAGACTGATGACAAAAGAGAAACCACCTCGAAATAATAATTTAAGCCTGAATAATGGGGAACATAGTAGAATAAAAATAAGTGATAAAAACCATGAGTGTTGTATTTATGTCTTATCAACTATACACAGCAGACAAAATATGACTATGCAAGGTGCCAAACATTTACAAGACACAACAGACGCATACTGTGCAATCACAAAATACACAAATAGACCATATCGATATAATGACTATAGAATCCATTCTATAGAATGGTACACAATATTACAGGTATAAATACATGACACGTGGCTTATGCCCAGTGGTAAAATGCTCTATGATCTACATAGAGTGTGTATGAGCTGTAAAGTGCTAGAAGACTGACTGTGCGTTCATTCGTTCTACTTCAAAGTGCACATTGGACACCCTAGTGGGCGGGCGCATGTTTCGGTATACAGAAACTCGAATAACTCTGCTTCATTGTGTACTGCTAAAGCAGGATCTCTTCTTTTCTCCCCTTCAGTATAAAATTCCCAAAATGGCCACCTCTTACCACACACAGATATACTATTGTACTATAGAACACTCTTATCCATAACAAATTGTCTACTCCCCCTACTGAAGTATGCTGAATCGTATCTTCAAAGTAACCAATTAATGTCTCAGCTACAGATATTTTTCAAATCGGAGTTTCAAATATGTGCGTTCTTTTCTGAGAATGTCTCTTCTGAAAGCAAACTAGGGATAGTCTAGCAATTAAGTCAGTTAAAACACATCAGGCGTGACTGAAAAGTCCTGATAATAATGGCTTTGAATTTAGAGAACAAACTCCCATGGTGCTGGAAGTGGGCTGTAGCACTGGTCAGCCTCTGAATCTCAGCAGGGGAGCGTTCAAGCAGGACGCAATGTTTTGGAATGTTCAGAAATACAACGTGGGACAAATACACCCCTTCGACATGTAGAACAAGGACTCACGACTGCTCTATTCATAGAGTTTCTATCTGCAAGGTTTGAGGAGGTTTTTCCCCCTGTTCCCTTCATTAGTAAGGATCCCAGTCCCACACTGATTATTCATTTTGGCCTCCTAAGGCCCACCCACTAAGATGGGTTTTGAAGGCTTGAAGTCCCTTCCTGGTTTGGCCTACCCCACTCCCCGACCCGCCCACTCCATGTCCCCCTAAATGACCTGATTGGCCAAAGGCTCCATCCATCTCCCGCATCTCCTTATTCATCTTGGCAATTCGCAACCTGTCAGAAAAAGAAGAGCGGTGTCAAAATCAATCATTCATTCCTTCCACCTTCGACCAATCAACTGAAGTATACTCACAGTGTGACAATGTCAGCGTTGGCGGTTTCCACGGCGATGGTAATGGGATCTTTCTCAGTGTTGTCTCTGGCGTTGTAGTCTGCCCCTCGCTTCAGGAACAAACACACCAGCCTGGAAGCCGGGTAACAGATGAATATTTGTGTGTGCGTGAAAGTAATTTTTTTCCCCAGAGTTGTGCAAAGTAAAAATAATGTGGCACTTGTTAGTTATGAACTCCCCTTTAATACCTGGTTACTTTGGGATCACAGCTAATTATTTTACATTGTACTTCTTACAGCTACATCTTCTTACCCAGTGTGTCCCAGTATGGTGGCGTGGTGTAGAGGTCCTCTACCATTGCTGTCTGCTGTGTTGACGTTGGCACCGTTCTGAAGCAGGAACTCGCAGGCTGCCAAGGAGTTCTGGAGAAACGGGTGTTGGGTAAAAATGTTGTCACATTAACCTGGTGGCTTTCTGAATGACACACCTTTCTCAACCTTACTCATCATAGGGACACTACCTCTCCCTATGGCTCTCTCACAAACACACACACACACACACACACACACACACTATTGTGTCTGCTCACCGCAGTGACAGCCTGTATGAGTGGGGTGCTTGAGTCCTCGGCCATGTTGACCCAGTTGACATCCGCTCCGTGGGCCAGGGCATCAGCCATGAGGGGGAAATGCTGCATCGCTGCCGACCGATATAACAATGCCCCGGGATGAAGACCTGACAGGTCCACCTCCTCTTCGTGTTCGTCGTCTGAGGAGAAGCGACAGGGGTTTAAGTGTGTGTGTGTGTAAACGTCTGTATTTGTGTGTGTGTGTATGTGCGATTGTCACCTTTATGAATGCTAGTACTGTTCTTTTGAACAAGGTCACTTTGGCTGAGCCCTGAGAGAGAGAGAGAGAGAGAGAGAGAGAGAGAGAGAGAGAGAGAGAGAGAGAGAGAGAGAGAACATGACATTCCTCCAGTATCGCTGCATGCTGCAAGACTACAGGTTTATCCTGCCAATAATGATGAGAACATTGGTAGCCATGTGTAGCCAAGTTACTGCTCAGTGTAGCGTCATCAAGCTGTGGGAGTGTTTACATACAGGCAGCATGGCCCAGCAATATTTGACATAATTCAGTCCCAACTTGATAAGACGCGGAATGTCCGTAGCCACTGTGTATCCTATTATCTGGACAGACGCACCTACATTCCTGATCTGTACGTGCATCTCCAAATCTGTACTGTATCAGGACTACAACACCCAGCTGGGAAGAACATGTCCATCTCCTAAAGCGAGAACTGTCTCTGACTCACTATGCCATTGATCAGTCTCCTTGACCTACTCTAATGCCAAAAGAAGATCTAGAGCTTGGCTTAGTGTCAGGCAGGGCTGTGTTTATCTGTGCAGTCTAGTACCTGTGAGTCGTGGAAGGGTGGCCCGGTTGGGTTTGGGTTTGAGGGGGGGTCGTGAGTTGGAAAGCCTATCCTGGGTGTTGGATCGGTTTCTGCGGGCACTGGAACGCCGCAGGGGAATGTTACGACCCGTCTCCGGAAGCTTCTGGATGAACTTCTTCTCCACATACTTAGAACGAATCCATGACTCCTTATCACCCCTGGGTTGGAGAATTGAGGGCGGTCAATTCAACTGCGCAAGCTTGCACAACCCAGCCCATCTGTACACACTAGCCTACACTACATGGTAGAATGCATACAAATTATACGGTACAAATCATAGAAATAGATAATGGATAGATGGATAATGGATAGAAAGGCCATTGAGCTGCTTGGAATGGTCATTTGATTAGTACACAACAAAATGGCGATTGTTGTTAGTTGTCACGTTGACAACACGCAAATCGGTTAAATGCGGAAGTAGGCCGCTAGATCTTTGCAATGGAATGGTACGCATAAAAATGGCTGCCGCTCTGACCATTCTGCTACATTGATTTGAATTGGAATGGCATTTCTATCCATTCAATTTCTATGTTACAAATAACTCCCAAATAACCACGCAACTGCAGACCACAATACCAGATTACAGTTTAGTAACAACACAAACCACAGTCGTTGTACCTTTCAAAATTGCTGTCTGTTATGCAGCCGAGGATAGAAGAACAAGAAGTGAGATCCTTTATCCGATCAAAGAGTTTTGATCCGAGGTGTGAAAAGATTTAAAATAACATACGGGAAGAGGGAATGTCGGCATAACCAAGCCAAGTGTAAGGGACTGCCTATGCTTAGCTAGATGTGCAATTGAAGGAAATGATGAGCAGGTATCTCATAGTAGTTTTAATGACATAGGTCTTGTCATCTTGAAACTGCAGGAGATCCGAGCCTGTCGCTCATAGGAGTTTTAGTTATTGAAAAGTGTTCTCCAGGCAGATCTGCCTTGGAGGCAGAAATTATTTGATTGGTTGACTCAAAACAGAGGGCAGACCTCACATTACGTTTACTTTTGATTAATAATTATGATATATATAGCACAGGATTACATTTTAACACTCCAGTGTGGTTAAGTTTAGGGTTATGGTTAGGTGTACAGTTAGATATGATTAAAAACTGAGAAAACTATGCTCATGTGCACATTTCTGTCATGTGAGGTCCGCCCTCAGTTTTGAATCAACCAATCAAATGATTTCTGCCTCCAAGTCAGATCTGCCTGAAAAACACTTTTCAATACCTAAAACTCCTAAGAAGCGACAGGCTCGGATCTCCTGCAGTTTCAAGATGACGACACCAGGAGGAGACAAAGTGTGGATTCTATTAACAGTATGTTTAGTAGAATAGGAGATTTATCGGATGTTGCAGATCAGAATTTCATGAATAAAGATATTACACCCACAATTCAAATATACCGTATTTCCATCTATAAATCCATAGTAAATGTTTTAATAAATTACACTGTAATGCTTCTGAATCTGTCTTTTATATTCAATGTTTCATCAATGAGTTGAGGCTACTGGCCAGATGACGGACTGACGGCGGACATCTACCTCGGACTGGATGGGTGGGGCTTCTTGATGGTTATCTCATCAATCCGTGCCTCATAGATCCTGTTAATGGCCGTGTTTCCTAACTCGCACATCAACTAACAACAGAGACACACAGGGAAAACAGAGCACACACACAGAAAACAGAATAAAGAAAAAAAATGTATCAGCGTTCTACAGTTTTAACGTCGTGTGAACGTCTTGTACCCCCAAAGGCAGATTGGTGACCTCACCCTAACAAGCTCCGGTTCCCACGAGTCCAGGGTCAGAGACCGTACTTTTGAGAAATGGACACCCAGACTCCTGTCATAAAAGACAGAAAATAAGGTTGGTTTCCGATTAGCGTGTGTGTGTGTTTTTGATGGAGTGTGAGTGTGTTTATAAGTACCCTACCTGTGTATCCCTGAGCAGACTATACACAGGGTTATCCCCAGGTTTATCGAGGCCCAGTCTGGACCGGGCTCTCCGCAGTCACAGCACTGCCTGTTCCCCGGGATGACCTGGACCTCCTCCAGAGCCTCGAGGCCCCGCATTTTCTCCTGCTCCCCGTAGACCCCTGCCCCCCCTGGGCTGCCTCCCGTGAAGGAGCTGCAACGCTCCCTCTGATGGAGAGAGAGGGATGGAGAGAGAGAGAAATAAACAAAAATGCACATACACACATGGAATTAAGTTTTTTTGCTGAATGAGCTACAGCCCTGCTTCGGAAAAACGCACAGTGAGAGTAAAATCCTGGAACTGGTCTGGAAATTAAATACTGTGCAATATGGAAAAGTCCTCACTGACCCTACATTGGCCTACATGTTTAACCAGTTTGTGGTGAACCAAAACAATTGAACTGTTCTGTTTGATAACCAGTTTTGTGCACCAATGAGCTTGCACGTTGGTAACAGTTCCGTGGACCATGTGCAGCCTTGTCTCAGGATGGTTAGTTAGTGGTCTGTTGAAGTCTGTTGTTGATGGTTTGTGTGGGGGGGGTGCCCGGTTGAACCAGTTAGGTGTTCTCTTTGGGTGTCACAACCCTCCTGCCTGAGTACACAGTAGCTATGCTGAAACTCTGTGTACTGGAGGGCAAAGGTCAGGCTTTCCGGTCTAGTATATTTGGCTGTCTTATCTGCTGTTCTGTTGACCTTATGCATCCTGTCATTCTCAGAGCTCTCATTTTTATTTTATTTAACCTTTATTTAACCAGGTAGGCATATTGAGAACAGTTTCTTATTTGAAACGGCGACCTGTCCAAGATAAAAGCAAAAGTTGCAAGATGACATTAAGTAACACATGAATTACACAGGGGAATAAATCTAGAGAAAAAAAATACAGGGTGCGGATCTTCAGAGTAAACAATGTAACGATGCGTATCTCTATCTGCCACCAACTCCAGAAGAACTAAAACTCTACGACAAAGCTCAATAAAAGTGGCTACTCAACCAGCAGCCAAACAGAAACAGCTAGCATTTTAACATTCAAATCTTTTTGCTTTTAAGAGAAATTAATTCTTCCATGGGTAATGCCAAGACAGAGAACGTAAATTTTCCAGAGTTTACACAGTAAACACCATCTGGGGGAAATTTTATAGATGATACTCTGACAGTGTTTCCTTGAGGCTGTGCGGGGAATCTGGCCACAGGGATGGCGGGGTGGGAAACTGCTCAAATTTGAAGGTATTACATATGTACACTAAATGTACAACATTATGTATATTAAACAGATAACAAATAACTACAAATGAGCATTAGACTGCACCTAAGTTGAGCTGTGTATGACTATTCATTCTTTCCTAGTTTGCTGCTGTCATCTGAACCCTCTTGAACAAATGTCATAGTTGATCTGTGAATGTCTTAGTAACAACATATAAGTTTCATTTTGATAGAAGTAATTCTGTTTGTTTTCCAGTCACAAAATGTACAGTAGATTTCCCTCGACAGTTGCCCTATTCAGTCATTTTGGATTTTCTAAACCAATTTCACTGGATGGGTGCAAATTTTATGAGAAAAGCCCAATGAGTGTGTGGGGGGGGTCCGCAATCAGATTCCTAAAATTGTTTTAATCTAACCTGAGTCCTATAGGATCCTGTTATTATAGAAAATCCCCAAGGACTGTTACTACGTGTACAGTATCATAGTGTCAATGATAAGTGGAATAAAAGAAAGTGCTTCAGTCACCCTGACATTAGCTATGTTGATAACTTCCATCATGAGTGTAGCAGATTCATTGGTCCAGCAAGTACACTTTTTAATTGGGCCAATACAAGTTTTGTATAATTATGACACACTGCTAACCTATTTAAAAGAAGTATTGCATTAAGAAAACATTAGCTACCAAAAACATATTAATAAAACTGCCACTCCTTTTTCCTTCCCAGTGGGAGGCAACTGACTGTAGAATAAACGGTAGAAAAAGCACCTCGATACAACACGTTAGAAAGTTAATGCACGTCACAGAAACACATATTGTTTAGCGCAATTTTAAACTTTCTCTTGTCTAATTTGTCATCTACTACACAAGATAACTTACCAGCCACAGCAGTTAGCTAGCTAGTAGATTAGTTATCCGGTGAAAAGCCTGACTCGGGAGGGCAACGTCTCTTTGACATGAGCAGCTTCACTTCTAGCTCGGACCGGATTGATTGGCACAAAGACAGTGCGCTCTGTGTTTCTTACGTATTGAGATAATAGCATAACAAGCTCAATATAGTTAAGAACAGTGTCATAACCTGACAGATTATGTAGGTGAAAAGCAAATGCAATTAATTTGTCTAATAAATTCATAATGTCTAGATTTTTTCTTTGCGTGGCGGCAGTATTTTTGCCGTGGAGCAGTGTCATGGTAACATGAACACAACAGACACACTGCTCTGACATCCCGTTCCTGTGAAAGCTGCATGGAGCTGTGCCACAAGAATCTGACTGAAACCCTGAAGAGATGGAGAGTTACGATACATACATCGTCTGGTCCAGTCGCAGTGGCGTTAACTGGCAGGTTTTAATGTTGCAGACCAGAGTTTTTTGCAAGTAGTTGAAACTTTAAACTTGTATTGTTGTTAGGGGTGCAACGGATCATGAAACTCACGGATCGGATCGGTTTTCGGATCAGAGTCACGGATCGGATCATTTTTCGGATCAGCATAAAAAAATAAAAAATAAAATAAAATTTGTGTTAGTTGTTTTTATAATTTTCAGTGGTTATGATGAGCGAGATGAGAGAGAAATGTGGTTAATATTGATCGTTGTTTAGGTACATTAAATCACCTTAAGCATTTTCCTCGCCATAGGAGCCAATGAAGAAAACTTTAAGGTGAAGTTATATAATTGTCTTCTAATTATATAATCGTTGGATTTCGGTTAGTTATTTTGACAGGCTTAAGTGTTCATAACAAGAAATGGCCATGAGAAATT
>JACXGM010012609.1:5157-18573 GCA_016801145.1 Umbra pygmaea | reverse complement strand
CAACACCAGCAGCTGACATGGCACCCCAGACCATCACTGACTGTGGGTACTTGACACTGGACTTCAGGCATTTCCTTCTCCCCAGTCTTCCTCCAGACTCTGGCACCTTGATTTCTGAATGACATGCAAAATTTGTTGTTGTTTTGTTGTGCTGCTTCTCTGTAGCCCAGGTCAGGCACTTCTGCCGCTGTTTCTGGTTCAAAAGTGGCTTGACCTCGGGAATGCGGCAAGTGTAGCCCATTTCCTGCACACGCCTGTGCACGGTGGCTCTGGATGTTTGTACTCCAGACTCAGTCCACTGCTTCTGCAGGTCATCCAAGGTCTGGAATCGGTCCTTCTCCACAATCCTCCTCAGGGTCCGGTCACCTCTTGTCTTTGTGCAGCGTTTTTTGCAACACTTTTTCCTTCCCACAGACTTCCCACTGACGTGCCTCGATACAGCACTCTGGGAACAGCCTATTTGTTCAGAAATTTCTTTCTGTGTCTTACCCTCTTGCTTGAGGGTGTCAATGATGGCCTTCTGGACAGCAGTCAGGTCGCCAGTCTCACCCATGATTGCGGTTTTGAGTAATGAAACAGGCTGGGAGTTTTTAAAGCCTCAGGAATCTTTTGCAGGTGTTTAGAGTTAATTAGTTGATTCAGATGATTAGGTTAATAGCTCGTTTAGAGACCCTTTTCATAATATGCTAATTCTTTGAGATCGGAATTTTGGGTTTTCATGAGCTGTATGCCAAAATCATCAGTATTAAAACAATAAATGACCTGAAATATTTCAGTTGGTGAGCAATGAATCAAAAATATATGAAAGTTTAATTTTTATCATTACATTATGGAAAATAATGAACTTTTTCACAATATGCTAATTTCTTGAGAAGGACCTGTGTGTATATATATATATATATGTATATGTATATATGTATATGTATATATGTATATGTATATATGTATATGTATATATGTATATGTATATATGTATATGTATATATGTATATGTATATATGTGTATATATATATGTGTATATATATATATGTGTATATATATATATGTGTGTATATATATATGTATATATATATATGTGTATATATATATGTATATATGTATATGTGTATATATTGATATGTATATGTATATATTTATGTATGTATACAAGAAACGGACTCCATGAAAGGAAGGCTTATGACTGTTATTGAAAAGAAGGGTGGTTATATTGGTCACTGATTTCTTTTGAAATGTCAGAAATGTTTGTGTACATTTTGAGTTGTTTGCTAATTTTTCTCACATTAACAGATGAAAATCAACAAGTGAAATTGGAAACTTTTCGTTTTTTCATTGAGTTACATAATTATTCTGCACACTACTCTTTGCCCAACAATTGTGCACGCATAGATATTCTCCAAAGAAAGACAATACCTCACATTTAATCTTTAAGAATACAACTTGCCTATCAATTGTGAACACAGTGCATTTGTACTACCATATATTATTAAAGCAGTAAAGTGTTTTCAATGGCTCCGATTCCAGGTGCGTACAAATAAGCAGGTCACATCCCAATTATTTTCTCGCTGCTTTCCTCTGATTGAAAATGAACAGGAGATGCGCTTTCACAGTGCGTGGACACTATACGTAAAGTATATCATTACCCTGTGGAGTTTATCATGGCCCTTATGTCCATGTTACATCAGGAAGTGGCCAAATGAAAGGTGCCTTGGATGCTTTGAATGGCAAGCTTTTTCTGGTGCCAGGTGTGCACAACTCAGCTGGTCACATTCCAATACTTTTCTCGCTGCTTTCATGTTATTGAAAACAAATAGGAGTGGTGCTTTCACAGTGCATGGATGCTTTAAGTATATCATCACCCTTAGGGAGCCATTTAAAAAGCTTGCCATTCTGAGCGTACAAGGCTTCTTGCGTGACTTGGCCACTTCCTAATGTTTCACAGCCCCTAATGTATGCCCTTGCTACTGTAAGTTGCTCCAGATAGAAGTGTATGCAAAATGTTATTTATATATAAACATACAGTGCGTCCGGAAATTATTTACAGCGCTTCACTTTTTCCACATTTATTATGTTACACCATTATTCCTAAATGGATTAAATTCATTATTTCTCTCAAAATTCTACAAACAATACCCCATAATGACAATGTGAAAGAAGTATGTTTGAAATCTAAGCAGATTTATAAAAAATTAAAAAAGCACATGTACATAAGTATTCACAGTCTTTGCTCAATACTTTGTTGAGGAACCTTTGGCAGCAATTACAGCCTGAAGTCTGTTTGAGTATGATGCTACAAGCTTGGCACACCTATTTTTGGGCAGTTTTTCCCATTCTTCTTTGCAGGACCTCTCAAGCTCCATCAGGATGTTGTCCTGTTGGAAGATGAACCTTCGCCTCATTCTGAGGTCCAGAGCGCTCTGGAGCAGGTTTTCAGCAAGGATGTCTCTGTACATTGCTGCAGTAATTTTCCCTTGATGCTGACTAGTCTCCCAGTTCCTGCTGCTGAAAAACATGCCCACAGCATGATGCTGCCACCACCATGCTTCACTGTAGGGATGGTAATGGTCAGGTGATGATCAGTGCCTGGTTTCCTCCAGACATGACACTTACCATTCAGGCCATAGAGTTCAATATTTTTTTCATTAGACCAGATAGTTCTATTTCTCATTGTCTCTCAGGCCTGGTTGGTGGAGTGCTGCAGATATGTTTGTTCTTCTGGAAGGTTATTCTCTCCATAGAGAAATGCTGGAGCTCTGCCAGAGTGACCATTGGGTCCTTGGTCACCTCCCCATACCCTTCTCCCCCTATTGCTCATTTTGGCCGGGCGGCCAGCTCTAGGAAGTCCTGGTTGTTCCAAACTTCTTCCATTTATAAATGATAGAGGCCATTTTTCTGTAACCTTCCCCAGATCTGTGCCTCGATACAATCCTGTCTCTGAGCTCTACAGACAAGTCCTTGGACTTCATGGCTTGGTTTGTGCCCTGACATGCACTGTTAACTGTAAGACCTTATATAGACAGGTGTGTGTCTTTCCAAACCATGTAATTTAACTGAATTTACCACAGGTGGACTCCAATCAGGTTGTGGAAACATCTCAAGGACAATCAGTGGAAACTTATGCACCTGAGCTCAATTTTAAGTGTCATGGGCTTTTTACTTTTTTATTTTGAATAGATTTTCTAAGATTTCAAACTCACTTCTTTCACATTGTAAATATGGGGATTTGTTTGTAGAATTCTGAGGGAAATAGTGAATTTTATCCATTCCGGAAGAAGGGTGTAACATAACAAAATGTGGAAAAAATGAAGCACTGTGAATACACTCTGGATGCAATATAACCCAAAAATTAACTGCACGGGACAACTCTACATTGATCTTAAAGATATACATGGTTTGGAGCTCCAGTTATACCTTTCTGCTTTCAAGCACACTGTGCTCCATCCAAATTCAATTGATCAAGTCGCCCAATCCACGTTGCACTGAAAGCAATGCTAATTCACACTGTCTGACACTGAGAGTAACTAACGCCCAGTCCAGGATATCTTGCTCTTCCTCCATCAGCTATATATTGGGCTAAATAGGCCTTGCTGTATTTGATGGTCCGATCATATCTATCACTCTTACCTGACCTCTACCCTGATCCCCCCCTGCTGTCACCGGGTTACTGCAAAGTCAGCCTCCCTGCAGTGCTAAAATGGAAGGGGGGGTGGGAAGATGGAAAGAATGATGAGATTTGAGAAATGCTGAGTGCGTTGAACTCTCTGCATCAGTGGCGATCTAGTCTCTCACTTCTCTTCAGTCTCTGGTGACTGAACATCAAAGAAGTCAAGTACCCCCCTTTCTCTCCCTTCTCCCTCTCTTTCTCTCCATTCTCCCTATATTTCTCCCTCTTATTAGTTAAATTTTTTTCAAATTTAATGAAATCAATTCTTTAATTACCGCCACCATCTTCTGGTAAACGTCCCCCACTTACATTATAATTTATTTGCCTTTCAAGTGGGCACTTAAAACGTCTCTTTAACCATTCACCCCGGAGCAGTCTGTGCTGAATGGAGAAGACTTCATTTGGGTCTCAACAAGCACCCCCTCTATTCCTCGTTCCCCTTTTGCCCCCCCATGCTTCCAACCCCCACAACCTCTTTATTTTTCATTCCAATTTTGCTGTTTGCATTTTTCTTTCTTTTTGTCTTCCCCATCAATACGGGCCCTGTAGCTTTTTGTCCACCCAAAGTGACGGCCAGTGAGACCCCAGTCTTTTCTTTTCTTTTGCTCCCCCTCAATCCGAGTAACTGGCTTCCTTTACATATTCCTTCTAGACTTCTAGTCTCTTGTGAAGTTCAGTTACTGACCAAATGCAAACACACTTGCCTTGACGAGTCCCCCCCCCCAAAAAAAGAGGCACACTGTGTGTACCTGAGACACATTAAAGACCTCAGAAAAATAAAACCACCTGAATTGGCATTAATTGCCTCACTCTAGCTGTATATCAACCCCCACTCCCCCCAGATTAGGCCCTCTGATTGTTACTGCGGGGCATTCGTAAGAATGGTCAACAGGATTAAGGGGCTATTGAAGTGACTTTAGCTCCTTTAAGGAGAACAAAAGGAGAGAAAAGAGAGCTTCTGCCCCCCTTCCTTTTTACAAGGAGCCCCATATCCCTCTCTTCACTCCCTTTCTTCTCGCTCTCCTCCTCCATGCCCGAGAAGAAAAGCCCAATCTATAAATATGATCTGCCGGAGAGGGCCTCGGAGGTACATGGAAACTGCAGTGAGCGTTCGAGCGGGCCATTTCCTACTGTAATTAGATATGTGTGATCCTGAGCATTCAGACCATTCATTAGGGCTAATTGTTTGAGAAGCCCGAGCGACAGAACAAATAATTAAGAAGCGCGGCATGCACACTGCGTGCCCTATCTATGATTGTTCGTCTGTGACTGACTGAAAATAGCGTGCATGTATGTGTGTGATTTTCATACGCGTGCCTGTGCCTGTATTTTGCCTTTGTGTGTGGTGTTACACATTTTAATTTTATGCAGCAGAGCTTATCTAAACATGAGTAAATACATCTGCTTGTCACATCATTGAATCTGTGGCATTTGTATAGCCTAATGCCCTCTTCAATTTTGCTAGAGCCAGCCTCTGTTTGAAGGACTAATTAGTAGGAAGCACTATGCAAATTTTCTGTTTTGTTTGAAATTTAATTCTGTTGTGGGCCTTTAACACTCTACTTTGCACACAAGCATAACCACACATGTATATGCACAAAAAACAAGTTCTAAGCATTGCACATCCAGCTGAATACACTTGTTAATGACTGTGTGCATGTTTTTGGTGCCATTTTTGTGTGTACGTTTTGGCCTGAGGAATGCCATTTTCTATTTGTTGAGGTTGTTGTTATGTGGCAATGAGATTAACACAGGTGTGTGAAGCATCCACCTTGTTTGTGACTGCACATTTGTTGGTTATTAGCAGTGCAATATCAGTGAAGTTTTGTTGAGGTGCATTCCTTTGGGTTTCATCATGTAACATTTCCATGTGTTTGACAGGGACACTCACTGCCTTCTGCCCGTGGTTTTACCATGGTATCATGGCGGATGTCGCAGACATCACATAGCTGGTACCAACTTGCGATATGTACCGCGGCGTGCAATACTCTACTGCCCCGGCAACGACGAGAGGAAGCTAAAGAAACTGGTGTCGCTGAGAGGCCTAGACTGTGCCGTGCTGGACTGTGAGGATGGAGTAGCGCTCAGCAAAAAGGTTAGACACTTGTGAGTTCCATCCTTTTCTTTAGCCTTTGGACACTGTCATTTTTTAGGCAAGGCACCTATGTAAGCAATTTGTGACATCTGCTGATATATAAAGAGCTAAATACAATAAATTAGATTTTATTGTTGGCATAATCCATTATTTAAAAGGAAGGAGCTGTCTAAGAATGAAAAGCAATAAAAAAAAAAGTAGGATGCTCAAAGGAGAACTCAATTAGAACCTTAGCACAAATGCTGGGCACAGCCAAATCAACAGTTTGAAATGTGCTGAGGTGAGGAAATAAAAACACTGTTCTCTTCAGCAATCAGCAATGACGAGGTTGGCCAATGGAAAGAACAAGGTTGATCACAGAAAAATGACCAAGGGCCTCATTTATAAAACTTTGCGGTGGATTTGCTTCAGAATTGGCGTTCGGACGAAATATAGGACGTGCGTACGCACAGAATTATTCAGATTTATAAAACCATGCGCACGCACGTCCTATGCCGTTTTCCTGTTATAAATCACAATCAACTCTAAATGTGGCGCAGTTTTTGCAGCTTCATGTCACGCCCATAGTTAACCATAAATAGTCAGTGAAATGCCCCCAAGTTAATATTCATTGATTGAGAAGTCATGGCAAACACAGAGAGGAAAACCAAAAAAGAAACCACTCAATGTGAAGTAGAAATTATTGTTGCCGAGGTGGAAAAGATGAGGAAAATGTTGTTTGGAGGACACTTTGTGACCATTACTAATGCCAAAAATGTGTTGGAGTGGCAAAAGGTTGCTGACGCTGTGAATGCCTCATCCTCAGAAAGTCGGACCATGGCCGTAACAAAAAAAGTGGTCAGATATCAAAGTTGATTCCAAAAACCTTCATCGCAAAAATGTGTCTGCCACGAGTGGGGGAACTAGTTACATAAGTGGGCAACATGTCTGCATCAAAAAGTATTTGGACATTGATGGAATTAAAATGCTTTCGAGTAAGTAATGAAAGCATTTTCATTCTCATTCGGTGCCCTTATGGCAACAGCCAAAATGAGTGCAGTCAATACCACTGATTACATTTGGGAAACTGATAGCTGCCAATTGAGCTTTTTTTGTTTTTCCTGTTCACTCGCCATACATGGAAATTTTATGTAATTATGCGACAAATCTTTTATACCTATTAACACGTCTGGCCTAACCCGGCTAAGGGTTGGCTGATATCCCTGACCTGTCAGCCAATTCCCTCTGGAAAGTTCCAGTTGCCAGAAATCCTAGTGTTGTAAGGACTTGGAAGTGGGACTTCCATGGCATGTTTTCTCAGAGTGCTCCTCTGTAATGCTGGGCGCAAAAGAGCACAGAGGTCCAACAGGACGACCCGAGGAAGTCGGAACCGACTCATAAGCCACTCGTCCTTATTTGCCAACAAGTCGTCTTGCTGTCTGAAAATGCGTTCCCTCCCAATATTTCCAATTGCCACATCTTCTAACAGTGCAAGATCAGCCATTTTCTTTTTGCAAATATTAGTTCATTTGCATGTACGTTGGCTACATACAATCTTGTTTTATTATTTTTTTGTATTTCCCCACAGGCTGTTAATTGTGAGAAGGGCTTTGTGAAATGTTCAAATTATTAATTAAAGCTAGTATTTCGATTTAATTTACACAAAGTTCTGCAGTTTCAGACAGTTTCACGTGTGAAAAAAGTGTAACTGTTAAATGCACACTCTGTATGCATAACAATCCTACCTGGTCACTTAAGGTAATTCTCTAACACACCTTGATCGTCAAGTAGTATTTTGGGGATACTGCTTAATGTTTATGTACAGACCGTATATGTTATGCTTCTTATATTTTTATTGATAGAGTTGGAGTCTATTTTTTTGCACATCTTTTTGTTATTATTATTATTATTATTACTGCATTGTTGGAGTTGTAACTGCGGAAGAAGATTTTCACAGTACATGGAATAACTCCTGCAGTCTTCTGTACAGGTACATGTGCTAAATAAATCAATCAGCCCCAAAAACAAATTAATCTGTTTACCTTTGTAAACTGTACCAGCTCAAAAATGTACAAGCCACCAATCTATGAGAAAATGCCACCAAAGTGGCTCTGCTTAGAGCAGTTGGGTTGCTGCTTATTGATTTAAACTAGCTGGGTCTATCCCTTTGAAAATGAATTTGTTAATGTAAGTGTTGCTATTATAACCAATGGATTGGTGTCTAAAGTTTTTACTTCTTCATTTTGCTTGAAGTTGATTTCTCCCAATATTTATTATAAAATGGGGCATGGAACCTTGAAAGTGCTGTTTTTTAATTGTGGAAAAATTTGTGTTGATACATAATAATTTAAACAGTGACAGCCTGTACTTGCCTCATATTCATCTTTGAATCATGTTTTCAAATGCCTTAAGAATAATTTTGCCTTTCTGTCCCAATACTTACCGATGTGACTGTATAGATGTGCTCACCACCGTTGCCCCAGTGGCCAATGATGTTGTTGTATATAATTGTTTAACCTATCTGAATAGATGTCCTATGGACACAACAATCAGGTTCATATCACTCCACACAAACAGCCAGCAATGGTGCATACATTTATGCAGTGATCTCCATTAACACTCATAAAGACACACACTCCATAATTACTTTGCCTTAGCTAAAAGTCTTTATTCCATCTCAGGTGCTGCCAGGCTTCTAATTAGCAATAAATGACAATACGGTACTACCAAAGTAGGATGCTTAAAAGAAGCTTTAATACCACAAAAGGCCTTAGCCGGCCCCTTTAAAACAAGGTGACCACATCCTTCTGAGTTCCCACCGTGCGAGCAGCAGGATGCCAGCAGATGCAGCAGGTTAAAAAGCATTCTGATCCTGCCCACGCAGCTTTCTGATTGGCCCCACCAGTTTTCCCTGCTTACCCCACGAAATCACGATTGGTCAGACAAGAGAGATGGGATAGAAAGGTGAAAAGTTGCGACACAATGGTTTTTAAGTCATGATAATAAAGATGATTGAAATGGCTTGGGGCAGTTCCTGTCGAAAGGAGAACAACATAAAAGACAAGAAAAGATGAGCAGTGTGACTAACATGCTAAAACGCTGTGACCATGTGAAGGATGCCAGTCCTCAGAAACAAAGGCTTTATGTCTTTATTGTGTGAATCAGAGGTGGAGAGCATTCTCCACTCAGACCTGTAGTATATTCCAGAACTGTGTTGCTGACATGGAGTGACAAGTTTTCTTTGTAGCTTGTTTCCATTCAGCCAAATGTAAGTACCTGCCAATCTTTCTAATATTAATGAGACTTTAACTGATCCAGCAATTATAAATAATAGCACTTATGCCAAAGGGACTTCTATAGCAGATTACTTTTTCAGTTCTAATGGAATACACAGTGTTCCAAATTATTATGCAATTTATATTTTACACTGATGTACGTAAATAGTCGATGCAAATGACAGTCAGTATAATTTTCAAGTCATCAACATTCAGGGTCGAATTTCATTGTACAAACCACGCAATGAAAACAGTTTTTTTTTTTTTTCAAAAATAAAAAACTCAAAATGCACTGTTCCAAATTATTATGCACAACAGAATTTAAAAGCATTATATACGTTGTAATACTGAAAGTGGTCATTTGTTGAAATTATAGCATTAAGAGGTCATATTTACTGAAATCAAAAGCTATTTCAATCAAACACATTTTAACAGAACAAGTTACTGTGTTAACATAGGAACCCTTTTTTGATATCACCTTCACAATTCTTGATTCCATTAACTCCAACTTGAGTCCATGAGTTTTTTGAAAAACAAAGTATTTTATGTTTATGACACTTAATTAAATTTGCATAATAATTTGGAACACGGTGTAAACATGTTTGAAAACAATCCACTAGGGCCATTATGTTTTTGATTTCGAAAACAGACAAATAAAAAATACCAAATTGTAATTAAAGTTTAACAGTTGGCCTGCTCACAAAATGTGACTTAAGTCCTGCTTTAAAAGCCCACCAATCTCAACAGCCCTGAAGTTGTCAGGAAGAGAGATCAGAAGGCAAGGCTCATCGAAGGAAAAGCCAAGGTTCTTGATTTTACATCGCTGGTTTCTTAATATTATTTGTTGTGGTTTGACAATATGGTGCATCAAAATGCATGTGTAGGTCAGAACTAGTCAGATCTGAATTATTGTAGGACTTTGTAGAGAGGATAAAAAAATAATTCTAATAAATCTAAGAAAAAAGCTAATTCTGTGATTAAAAGGAATCGAATAGTGGTTAGCAAGGATGGGCATATGGCTTTGGGTTAGAGTAGTATGCGGTAGGGGCCATTTATAAAATATATTTTATATTATAGTTCATACACCACAACCCATCAAATGAAAACTATTGTATAGTAACTTAGACAATAAGCAGATTGGTGATGTATGTAAATATAATGGGCTTGGGTTTGGATGATGCAATGTTCATTTAGGTATTGTAGATGTTTTTCATTCTTCATTGGTTGCTGTGGGAGGGCCGAGGTTTGTCATTTACTGTAATGTACTTTATAAACAACGACCACTTGTGGTTTTGATAGGTCAGTTGGCATTGTTTGCAACTATGGCTTTTTAGGTTGCTCAGCCTCGTTTTGAACCATAGGAATGACTGTTGATGTGTATTTACAGGCAAAGGTGTTTGAGTTGACACATGACAGTAAGCTTTTACCGCAGTGGACACTGACTCCTGGAAGATGGACATGTCAAGGACTAGATGTTTCCTAAATCAATAGTTTACATGGGGTGGGGTCAAAGTGCAGGAGTAGTTAGACATTTTCACAGCTGCAAGGCTACCAGCCCCTGTGGAACCAACTGTACATCTCAGAATTTCTCCCAAATTACGTTCTCAGGAAACTATTTAGAAAACATGAATTACGTTTTATGCCAACATATTTAGGGTTTTTTACGTTTGAACTGCACAATTCGTTATTAGCCTATATTTGTAATTCTATATTACGTTGTCCCTGTACATTTTGTTTAGCGGATTTATGCGCAAACATTCCATACATTCCATAGCGTTCGAAATAATTGCAACATTCACAGTTAAGGTTAGGTATGAGGATACTAACGGTTAAGGTTAGGCATTAGGTTACTAACGGTTAAGGTTAGGCATGACGTTACTAACGGTTGAGGTTAGATATGACGTTACTCAGGGTTAAGGTTAGGATTAAGGTTAGGGTTAACATTACATAAAATCGACAATCATCTATGTGCGTGACATTGAACTCGCAAACACTGGCATGCCAGTCGCGGATTTATACGCCCGTCCACCATCCCCGACCTCCACAAAAACTTTGCTATTCACATGCTACGTCATGATTTTCATGTGTTCATATTTTACGTTATTCGAGTGTTCAATTTAGTTCCCTACAAACGTAATTGACCCTCTCATACGTTCATATTTGACATATTTCGGTTTTACAAAATAGTTCCCTCAGAACGTATTTAATGGGATTTAGGGCTGTGTGGAACATGGAGTTGATTAATTGGCTGTAGAGAAACAGAGAATCTGCAGTGCATATTATTGGTAGATACAGGTACAGGTACAGTAACTCAGAGTATGTTTGGATTCTAAATTTTTTGCATGAGAATGAACCTCAAATTTCAACAAATGACCATTGTCTTCATAATGCGGCTGCAGCTTGATATATTTTTCACTACTAAAACGTAAGAATAACAGTCATTGGTCAGAGCACTGAGCTGTGTGATCATGTAATATTAGTTCCTTTATTTACACAGGCAAAAATACAACTGAGACCAATTCTTTCACAGTTTTGCCCTGTTATACAACAATAAATATTGTATAAAACAAGCACAAGAACACAACAAACTAAGACCAAATAAAAGAATAAGATCAATGGAATTAATAAATAAAATACACAATAAAACTAAGTTAAAACAAACATTCACAGTTAATAATTAAAAGGTAATGTAAAAGACATTTAAATGTATTTACAGGAACTAAAACCCCTAGTTTAAGTTTGCTCTGAGTGTTGTTCCCATAGTTGGCCATAAATAGTCAGTGAAATGCCCCCAAATTAATATTCATTGATTGAGAAATAATGGCAAACACAGAGAGGAAAACCAAAAAAAAGAAACCACTCAATGTGAAGAAGAAGTTATTGTTGGTGAGGTGGAAAAGAGGAAGAAAATGTTGTTTGGAGGTCACTTTGTGGGCATTACTAATGCCAAAAATGTGTTTGAGTGGCAAAAGGTTGCAGACGTGGTGAATGGCCGAAATAAAAAGTGGTCAGATATCAAAGTCAATGTCAAAAACCGTCTAGCGCTTCATCGCGAAAGTGTGTCTGCCACGGTATTCAAATTAAGTTCTACCCAATTCAGAGTGGACATGTGGTGTCTCTAGTAATAGAAAGTCCTGAGCCCGAGTTTGATAAATGATATATTTGACCAATACATTTTCCCATTTAAGTAGGTAGGTAGTATTTGTAATATAGCTTTATAAACATCAGCCAATGTCTGGACCTTCTACTATTCAAAGAGTCCCAACCAACTTCAGTGTATAACATGCAATGATGTGTTTGGTAATTTGTGTAAAGAACTGTGTTATCAGCATAGAAATGGTACTTACATTTTAGCACATTGTTACAAATATCATTAATATACAAAGACAATAATAATGGACCCAAAATGCAACCCTTCCATAATGTAATGATAAAAATTAAACTTTCATATTTTTTGTAATACAAAAAAAAGTAAACCTTCAAATAATTATGTTCAGTTATGCACTCAATACTTGGTCGGGAATCCCTTTGCAGAAATGACTGCTTCAATGCGGCGTGGCATTGAGGCAATCAGCCTGTGGCACTGCTGAGGTGTGATGGAGGCCCAGAATGCTTCGTTAGCGGCCTTAAGCTCATCCAGAGTGTTGGGTTTTGCGTCTCTCAACTTCCTCCTCACAATATCCCACAGATTCTCTATGGGGTTCAGGTCAGGAGAGTTGGCAGGCCAATTGAGCACAGTAATACCATGGTCAGTAAACCATTTACCAGTGGTTTTGGCACTGTGAGCAGGTGCCAGGTTGGGCTGAAAAATGAAATCTTCATCTCCATGAAGCTTTTCAGCAGATGGAAGCATGAAATGTTCCAATATCTCCTGATAGCTAGCTGCATTAACCCTGCCCTTGATAAAACACAGTGGACCAACACCAGCAGCTGACATGGCACCCCAGACCATCACTGACTGTGGGTACTTGACACTGGACTTCAGGCATTTTGGTATTTCCTTCTCCCTAGTCTTCCTCCAGACTCTGGCACCTTGATTTCCGAATGACATGCAAAATTTGTTGTTGTTTTGTTGTGCTGCTTCTCTGTAGCCGAGGTCAGGCGCTTCTGCCGCTGTTTCTGGTTCAAAATTGGCTTGACCTGGGGAATACGGCACCTGTAGCCCATTTCCTGCACACGCCTGTGCACGGTGGCTCTGGATGTTTTTACTCCAGACTCAGTCCACTGCTTCCGCAGGTCATCCAAGGTCTGGAATCAGTCCTTCTCCACAATCTTCCTCAGGGTCCGGTCACCTCTTGTCGTTGTGCAGCGTTTTTTGCCACACTTTTTCCTTCCCACAGACTTCCCACTGAGGTGCCTTGATACAGCACTCTGGGAACAGCCTATTTGTTCAGAAATGTCTTTC
>JACXGM010012608.1:9930-23930 GCA_016801145.1 Umbra pygmaea | reverse complement strand
GTGCGTGCGTGTGTGTGGGGCGGTTGTACTTGCGTTTGTATTTGGGCAGCAGGAGGGCTATATATATATATATACACTATACATTTTTGTGTCACAGTTCTGTTCCGACTTGCTCTTATCCATGAAAATTGTCTGTTTCCTTTGAGATTGTTGTTCATTCATATTCATAGTACATAAGCAGTAAGGTCCTATAAAATCTGTTTTATTTTTTGGCCAATTCCAATTATAATTTTTCCTGATTTCTGCACTGCATATATCTATATAGAGTGCAAAGTAACTTCCATTTTTACTGCATTGTTCGTTAGGAGAAATGCAGAGACTACTATTATATTTTGGGATTATATTTGGATTAATAGAAAAATATTGACATTTTGTTGAATTCCGTGTTAGAATCGTGGAGTCCAGATTTTTTCTCCACAATTTCTCTGCACCGCGGAAATCATAGGGCCCCAAAGCTGTCCTTTGCTTATGTGAGAAAGTGCTCTCCGCTAAATAAACAGCATTCAGCAGCACACGGAAAGGTACTGCCATATTGTAGAAGGAAAGTTTTGCGCTACTGTAAAGACAAAGAGAGACTGAAGAAGACATGGTATAGGTAGAATTATAAGTTAAGTGCCAGAGATGGGTGTAGCAGTATTAGGTTCCCACTCTGGAGCATACATGCACTCTGTGATGAGAGTTTGAGCCACGGCTGTCACGGCAGTCAGGAACTAAATAGGACGTGGTATAAGGCTATAGGTCTGATTTAATGAATTAATTAGTATGGACTATTTGAGTTAAAATGTATTATGGGTTTTGGCGCACCACCTTCTGGGCACTGAGCTATATAGCCGGTTACACTTGGATAGATCATCATTACGCATGAAAATGGTAATTAGGTGATTAGCCTCCACACCGGTTAGTGTTCAGTGATCAAGGAGGCTATATAGATTCAGTGTCCCAAAGGGTTGGTGCGCATTATTGGGAGTTTAAACTCCTGTTTGGATGGAAAATATGAGGCGTGCTGTATTAAAGGTTGGTTTTATGCAGCTGATGGATATTGGAATTGTTCACTAATAATTGTGCCTTCACCACTAAGTGTCGTAAGTAATGTGTACTGTATTGTAAGACAGGCGTAAGCTCTGTATATTTAGCTACCGTGTCTATGCCGCATTAGAGCATAGTAAGCTTAATATATATTTGTTGTGCAGGTCTAATGTGAGGGTTGTCAGCACCTTAAGGTAACTGTGATGGTGTTCCTCCTGTTTAGTGTTCGATTAACATCCAACAACACAGCTCCATGCATCTGTCTCTTTTCTACTCTTCAACACCGTCTGCTGTGTGTGCCCTTCCTCTCCGGCTCTCCTTATATAAAATAAAAATGCTCCCCCAAAATAATTAGAATTTTTTAATTGTCTTATTGGCACTACTGTGCCAGCCTGGCTGACAACAGACTCAAAGTCCTCCTGAGTGTGAACACGGTGCTTTGGTGTTTGCAAGAAGCATAGATATTAAGAAGGGGTGTGCCCTCGTTTCCTACTACTGATTGGATGTCTCTATGTTAAATTTAATGAATCATGATATGTTTTACTAAAGCACCACTTTACTAAGCAGGAACACATTCCAGCAGACACTATGTTTCCAATGTGGAAGCTTGGGGCGTTGTAGGCAAATGGCTAGTGAATAAGAACCAATGAAAATGACGGCAGATTTTATGAGTGAATAATGGAATTGCAATAGGCTCCTTCCTGTACAGAACTGCACTGTGAGTCACCATGGTAATGGTCAGCCTGTCTTTTACTGTGTTATCAAATGTAAATATTGAACAAAAACCTTGCAAATTTAAATTGTTGAACATGCATCACTATTCCTCCATCTACATCCAAAGAATTGGCTGTAATCCTCCAGCACTTCAAATTGTCTTTATGACACCACTGGACTTCTCCTAAGGGGACGGAAAGACAGAGGAGAATGTTTTCTGTTATTTTACCAGGTAAATTAATTGAGGACATTCTCATTTACACTCCCCTGGGGGGTGGTACCGGGGAGGGGATGAAGGAGCCAATTAAAAGCTGGGAATGATTAGATTGACATGATGGTATTTAACATCCGTTTCAAAAGACTGCACCCTACACAGGGCAAATGTCCCTTTCACTGCCCTGAGGCATTGAGAATAATCTTTAGAACAGAGGGAGGAGTGCCCCCTACTGGCACTCAAGCACTGCTTCCAGCAGCATTTCTTCAGAAGTAAACCAGCAGTGGGATACAGGGTGCCTTGATGCTGGCAAAAAAAAAAGAAGAGACTAACTTGAGTGTAAAAAGGAATAATGTGAAATGGAGCCCCAGTTTGAGCTGGTGTGTGTCTTCATTTCCTCCTGCAGCCAGTCATTTAAAGGTCAGGATCACCCTTCCAGCCTTCCTGTAGAGCTGAAGAACAGCAAGCCGGAACTGTCATCATTCATGCGGCTTGTCCCCTATAGATGTACCCAGCCCATGGCTCACTGTTACTAATCTTACAACTCCTGACCTTTCTAGGTCATTTTCTATCTCAAGAAACTTGTCTTTACAAGCAGCCCAGATGCCAATACTAGACAGTTTCCTGTCTGTCTTTTTCTCCCGCTTTATTTCCATGTCTCTCTTTCTCTCTTTCCAGGATCAAAGGGGGCTTCTGTGTGACAGTTCTGTCACAAATAACCTAGTGGGTCTGGATTCCCGTCCTGTAGAGTTTGGTCTGCCAAAAGCTACACCTAATATTCACCGTCATCTCAGAAGGGGAAAACAGAACTGTTAAAACATAATTTTCAGTTTTTCCGTCTTCCTCTCTCCAGCCAGGACATCAATCATGACAATTCTAAATGCCTTTTTTGTTTTTGTTTTTAATTCCAGAAACTTATTTGGAACAAGTTTGATTTTAATAAGTTTCGTATGATCCAAACTCTTGGACCGAATGTAGAGGTTTTCACTAAATTAGATGCTGTAAACCTACACTTTTTTGTCCCCTAAAATAAAAAACACTAAATGTAATAACTAATTATAGATTCCCAATGAAGTTGCCATTAGTGTTTAATAAAAAACTTATCCATGAGCTGTACATTCACACACTGTTCATATAGGACCTAATTTAGCTCCATTTTCACTAGCACTCTGTCATGAAATTGGTGTGTAGAGAATAGGAGACAGATGCATGATATCAGACTTTGATATATATATTTTCTTGTAGTAGTCCAGGAAGTAAACAAATACAGTATTCCTTTGAAAACCGACAATAAGGAGAAACCTGATTACTGCGCCACCGTAGCGTTTACAAAACAGAAACTCTTCCACAGAATAACGTACTGGACATAATAAACTTATTACACTAGACAGAGAAAATAACCAGCAACAAGATAAGACATATGGCCTCTAATATATACATATGTAATGAGAAAAGGGGCAGCAGGTGTTCCTCTCATCATCAGACGTGCGGGACGAGAACCGGCATTCAGTAATCTGGGGAGCTGGAACGCTGGATAGAACGGGCGCATCACCAGTCCTGACACACTTTAAACAGTTTTCCTACTAGGTAATATTCTTAACACTATACTGCTAAAAGGTGGTGGTTTTTAAATAATTACAAGAGATTTAGCTACTGTTTTTTGTCTTTGTTAGAGGTGATTTAGGTTAAATGTTCATCAGCTCCCACTGAGAATACATTGAGTAGAATGTTGAGTTCAGGACATCGGCGCCAAAACAAATTAATTGTGACTTGAGTTCTAGTCCACGACTTTCATGATTGCAAAACAAGTTTTTAGGCATCCCCTATTATAGTCCAGATGTGTAGATGATTGTTTATATTGTATGCACAATCTAAGCAGAATCATTATATTACCACAGATAGTTTGAAACCCAATGGTATGTTTTACCGTTTACCCATTTCCTTAAGTAGCACCAAGGAGGAAATCTCCACCAATGGGTGGGATGTATGGTTCACTAAAGTGGAGTAAATACATTTGGCAGAACTGTCAATCAATCCAGAGCTGCACAGTGACATCCAATGAGGTTGTAGCACGGGCCCAACATCTAGACAAAGTAGTGCAAATGAGAAAGTACTAACCTAGACACGTCAGTGAAAGAAACAGGGTATCAAGCGGGGACCCGTTTTAACATGCCTTGCCAAAATACACAGGCCTAATATCGCAGAAAGTCTTTCTTTAATGTGCAACTTGTGAATTGAAGGTCCCTGGCAGTTCCCATTCTTAATTGTTATAACTTGTCTATTGGGGTCTATTAGGTTCAGAAAGACAGATTTTATTTAGGTTTTACCACTGATCATACATCTAAACTGTGAACTATTTGTCTCCTACCATATAGCCGCTTTCCGACCGCAGGGATTTTTGCAGTTCCTAGAACATAACGTTCCTATAACCTTTTTTTCTTGTTCCGATAGAAGAAATTGGGGGATTATTTAGTTCCTTGGACCGCAGTTCCTATAACACTTTTAGGTCCTACTCAAGAGTAGGGTCTTTCCATTTGTCTGTTGCGTTATAATACATATTATGCTGGAGCCTTTGTCTTTTGTGTTTCTGTGTTAAGTAGCTACTCAATTTCTATGACTCCAGCCTAGTTTTTAAACGCTGCGGTTCGAACTCCGTTATTAGGACATATCAACACAACACTCTCTTTTTTGTAATTGTATTGGATGTTGTTTTCAGCCTCGTAATCTGAACAAACAAACAGCAAGCCGCTGAAGGAACCCAGCACTAATTGAGCTGAAAACAACCAGATAATCCATATACATAAGATGATTTACACACTTATCTCCAATCATACACCCAGAGTTACAATCATTCAACTGTGAAATGTTGTTGTATGTGGCGCTACGCTAAAGTTTAGTGGCGACGCTATAAAAGCCTGTTGCGGTGCTTGCGTCACTCCCTTATCCCTCCTACCAGTTCCTATGGCCACTTGACCAGTGCGAATGCAAATAGCAAAACCGGTTTTGGGGGAGAGTAGGTAGTAGAACTGTTTAGACTGTTCCTATAACTACGTTCCTGTAACTACTTGGTCGGAAAGCGGCTATAATCTCCCAATTTTGCCCCTCAATATCTGGCTGACTTACTCCACCCTTACTGCCCTGCCCGGTCCCTTAGATCAGCTGAACTTGGTTTATTGTCCGTCCCTCGTTTCCGGTTGTCTACTGTAGGTGGAAGGTCATTTAGTCTTAATGCTTCTAAACTATGGAACTCCCTACCTCTCACAATACGCAGTGCCTCATCCATGGCTATATTCAAGACCCAGTTAAAAACATATCTATTTAACATGCATTTTGTATGATGTGATTATCTGTATCCATGTGACTGTAATGTATGTCTGGGTGTTTTGTAGTGTATAATTTAAAGCGGCCTTGAGCTATGGAAAGGGCTATATAAATAAAACTTCTTCTTCCAATGAATTGAGCCTCATAAATCAGAAAACTTAGTTCCACTGCCTCGCTACATGGAACTGTCTTTATGTTAACACACTGCCTCGCTACATGAAACTGTCTTCTTTATGTTAACACACTGCCTCATTACATGGAACTGTCTTTATGTTAACACACTGCCTCGCTACATGAAACTGTCTTCTTTATGTTAACACACTGCCTCATTACATGGAACTGTCTTTATGTTAACACACTGCCTCGCTACATGGAACTGTCTTTAACACACTGCCTCACTACTACCCCTTTTCGACCAAAGCTGGCTCCGGTTCTGAACTGAACCTTCTCAGACTCTGTTTGTTATTCCACATACTAAAGAGCCCAGAGAACAAAGTCGTTACGTCACTGTGTACATCGCCATGCAAGGGCTTATTCGTAAATTTGCTGCACATTGACATACATCACGGTTTGTGTTGTTTATCCATTTATCGCTAGACCCCCTTATCATCTTTTTTAATTGTCAAGAAATAGCATACAGTTTGACAGATTTATTATAAGCGGTTCTCTGAAAGGGGAATTACGCTAGCATACCATTGTCGGCAGCGAAATTAAGATGAAATAGCCTACTTTTCTATGCAAACGGTTGTTTGAATCAGACTTACAAGTTGCCTGCTATTATTGTTCTGGCCTAGCCTGGTTATCAACGGACCCTTCTCAGTTCTGACTGAGAGTGGGTCTGGGTAAGGTTCATTCAAGCGCATTTCCAAAGAGCTTTTGGATATATCAGACTTTTGCAGAGTCGGCAAGACTGCGCCAACAAATATTTTTTAGATATGAAGGCTTCGAGTATTATTCTTTCGTCGGTTTTAAACAAAAATGAAAATTTCAAATCGCTTAAAACAGACACGGTAGCTGATTCGAACGAGTGATATTGCGGATTTTCCATTGCAGCAGTAATTGTTGTAATTGTCTGCTTCAACTAATGACAGTATAAAGCTGTGCTATCGTCATGGTATAAAGCCCGCCTCAACGGTTTTGATTGGTGCCTCGATTTGAAAAAATTGAAAATGGGTTCTTGGCCAGACTGACTTGCAGAGCAAATCTAAATTTGCCGGAAGTCCGTCTGGGTTCTCCCAGGCTAGTTCTGGCCTATTGTTCTATTTATATTTTCTGTAAATTGTTGAGGCATATAGCCCATCATTATTATCCTATGCATAGTTTAATTTTCCCTTCCATTGTCATTTAAATTTGCGCAAATCATCGTCCCACCGGTTGTGGGAACACATGAATGGCTTGCACCTACATAGAAGTCTGCCCGTAATTATTTTTTATTTATTTATTTAACCTTTATTTAACCAGGTGGGCACGTTGAGAACATTTTCTCATTTGAGACGGCGACCTGGCCAAGATAAGTGTCGAGGTACAGACAACAAAGTTTCGTTCCCAGACGAGATTGCAGATTGTGGCATTTGACGGATGTATTAAAATGTCTCCTCCACTGACCATTGTTTTGCCTTTGTTTCCATCTTCAATCTTTGTACTATCTTTCTAGTTTTTAACAATGGCGGTCACAACCTTTCCGTAATGTTGTTGGTCACAATAACTCCGCCCCCAACCCCTGACGTAAGCACGACACGGTAAAAGAACAGTTCTAGAGTTGGTGTCGCTCTGGAACAAGTTTTCCTGGCCGAGAGCCGATACTTTGGCTGTCAAAAATTCACTGGAACTGAACTTTTCAAGTTCTTTCTTTGGTGGAAAAGGGGTATACATGGCTGACTGCTGCGCCCAATGAGGCTAGAAGATCAAGAGAGAATGCGGGAGGAGAGGTCAGAGGTCCAGGTAAAGGCTTTAGAGCAGAGTGGTGTCACGAGGCCACTAGAATGGCCAAATGCCTGTTTCACCCCTCCTCAGTCCCCCTATTTGGGGGGTTGTTTTTCATTGTCTTACCTGACGCTCTGGCCTGTGTCTCCATTATGTACAGCTGGTCATTGTCAGTTGGTTGTCAGGGTGTGTAGTGGAAAAGTTAAACCACTACAAGAGCATACTCTGTTCACTGCTTCCAGGCAGACATTCTTTTTTGCATGACTTGTACCAGATCAAACTGAATGTAGTATATTTCTTGCTCATCAACCACATTGAGAGTCAAGATATGTTACAGAAGTTAATAGCAACATTCCTAAATGACACTATTCCCTGTTTTATGCATGATATATCATGTCCCACACTAACCTCTGGTCATATAGGGCCATATAAAATCTGTTATATTCTTTCCAAATTCTGTGATTTCCTTTATGGCTTTGGAATTCAAACCTCCATATAAACACCCTGGGCCAGTGGTTCACCACCTTTTATTGTTTCTGTACCGGCAGGAGTCCTAGTACCCCTGGTTGGGAACCACTGCCCTAGGAACAATTTATTTACATCTGCAACTGAATTATTATTTTGACATTTGCATTAAATATTATACAAGTAGACCTTACATTACAATCAATTGAAATGTATAATAGACCGACTCATATGCACTGGGATAAGTGAGGGATACAGAGAGAACCAAGTATGATCTGTTTGAGAGATTTTAGAATGGAGAAATTACCGTAGTTTACCTATCAAACGCATCACGACTTTTAAACAATATTATAGAGGCACCTGCTGGCCTTGTTTGGTAGATTATTATTAATAATAATTATACACCCTGATAATAATAATGTTATACACCCTGATAATACACACAAACACTTCATAGAGAGCAAATTTACTTCAATATTTGCTGCATTTTAATATAGAATAATAATAAAATCGAATAATGGGACTACATTAGAATAATAGGGTCAGAAGTTGTGCGCTGTCAGTAGTATGTTTGGAACACCTCCGGTAGTAGAAGAGGTGCTATGGCCTCAGGGAAACTGACAAGACCTGTGTTTGTATTACAGGTCACTTCCTTGGCAACAACACAGTGATTGATGTGCTGAAGAGTCAAGGCTTCGAAGTGGAACACACTCCTGCAGGCCAACCCATTAACAGGTAATAATACACCCTGATAATACACCCCCAACAGCCCATTAACAGGTAATAATACACCCTGATAATACACCCCCAACAGCCCATTAACAGGTAATAATACACCCTGATAATACACCCCCAACAGCCCATTAACAGGTAATAATACACCCTGATAATACACCCCGAACAGCCCATTAACAGGTAATAATACACCCTGATAATACACCCCGAACAGACCATTAACAATTAATAATACACTCCCAACAGCCCGTTAACAGTTAATAATACACCCTAATAAAACACCCAACAGCCTATTAACAGGTAATAAAACACCCTGATAATCAGCCCTCAACTGCCCCTTGACATGTAATAATACACCCTAATAATACACCAACAGCAGCAGTCCTTTAACTTGTAATAAAACACCCTGGCAATACACCACCAGCAGCCTATTAAGAGGTAATAAAACACCCTGGCAATACACCACCAGCCCTGTCACATGTAATCCCAGGAACCAAGAGCATTGGTTCCATGATCTCTCCAGTTATATTAGAAAGGCTCACGTTGTCTGTTAGTGTTTTCTATTGCCAAGGAATATTGTAAGTTAACTATGTATTTTATTGAAGCTACAGTTGGAGATGTCTGGAGGACATATAATTAAATTTTTGGTTCACCAGCCACTACAATGTATTACTAATAACAGAGTATTTGTGTCCCAAAGAAGCGGGTAAAACACCTGCTCTGTATAGAGAGAAATAGATAATCAACCCACCCCAGCTAAAATCTACCCATGTTTGACGGGTCACGAAGGCTATTCTTACTGGTATTCTTCTACTATTCTTCACTGGTAGGTGTTTTCCATGACAAGTGGAAGCTTTGTTTCAAAGTTTATCATGTCACAATAAAGCGGAACCATTTCTATGGAATTGGTTTTCACTATTGCTCTCCACTATTTAAACTAAATGATTCATCTTTAGTTGTTTAGGAGTGATCCAACACAGCATTCTGAAATCAACTAGTTTTACCTTGTCTTATCTAGTCATATGTATCTGAACTGGGCTTAAGCGAGTTGAGATTCTTCTGGATTGTTTCTGAGCGTTACTGACAAGGTATCAGTGGGTTCTACAGTATGTTTTGTTTTGAGAATGTTCTTGAAAACATGTTTTGACTTGTCTATTTGATGCTCTGACTAATCCTGGCTTTGGAATTTTTTTATGTGAAGTGATAAACAAGATCAGACCACTAAGCCAGTCATATACGTAGTGTCCTCTGGTCTGATGCAATGCTGTGGCCTATCCATCGATTGTGGGATGAGACTCTCCACTTTTAGGCTACGTTGGTTTTTAAACATTTTTCAAGTTAACTGTGTGACAACTTCTACATTATAAAGTTCGAAATCTGATGGATTCTGGAAGGGTTGGGTAGTGTGGTTTACAGCTCTAAAACAAGACCCCTGAACAAACATACTACCACACAAAGGAGAAAGTAACAAACACACGCACAGATTTGTAACTTGTGATTTTCCCCAAAAAATATTTGGCTCTGTGAAATTGGCAGGGCACATTTCATCATTTAAATTGGTATAGGGTTCCATGCGCCGCTGCAATTCATAGTGCACCCCAAGGCCAGTGTGGGATTTATTTATTTTTGTCTCTGTTTCACCAACTGGATTTCAAATGGAAATAATTTTCTAAGTAAGCACACTTCTTCTCGTTGGTGTAATTTCACCCAGAGACCAGAAACAGATGTCTTTCTCAGTTCTGCTCTGACTGTTTTGAAAAATGTTGTTGTCTGCAAATCATGTGAACATTGAGCCTGTAATCACCCTTTTATTTATCTCTCCTGAAGACCCATTCTTCAGTAAAAGATTAATAAGTCTACTGCTGGTTGTTAGATTAATATGAACCTGTATTAATATCCCAACATAGAGACAAGGTGGCCCGGTATTAAGCTGTTTAGACAGCTAAGCATTGATGGTTTCTAGCCGGCAATGACTTGAAATCTACTAATCTGTTAAGCGGCCCATTTTGATGTGGATGTTGGCGATTTGAAAAGAAAAATAAATAGCAGGGCTAATAGTGATGCTATCAAGGATGTAGCTCTAGTGCTAACCTTATTAACCTTGAGTCTGGGTAAGATGTGAGCCTTACCAAGAAAACATGCTGCCTCCTGTTGTGCTAACCTCTCTGCTACTGTTCATTTGAAACATTACTCATTATTATTATTATTATTATTATTATTATTATTGTTATTATTATTATATTTAAAGACATTGACAAATGCTACACATTATAGTACAGGCCCAATACACAAAAGCACATACTGTTTCATCTTTTTTATTGCTTGGTTTGAAATATTTCACATTTTATTACTGGTAATTTTGTTTCCAAACAGCATTTGTTTCTGAAAACAATTGAAGAGCAGGTGGTGGATGTGATCACACTTTTGTGTACAAGTGTTTATCCACATGTATCATTTTGGAATTTGAAAAAAAAAATCAAATTTGATTTGCCCTGAAGAAAAAAAATGTAACTCTTGAAAAACAACGACAAATTATCCACATATTTCACAGTTGCTGCAAAAATGTTTTCTTGCTGTGGGAAAGTAGTCCGATTACAATCCTACAACTGTACGACACTACTTGTACTGAGTGTAATCTGTGGGCATAGTCTGAACAGGCAGCCCTGTCACCCTAACCATATAATCAACAACAGATCATCCATAGGCATTTACACAAACCAAGTCTTTGTATGAGAGGAGTAGACTACAGGCTACGCACTCTACAAACATGGAGCTGGAATGTTGATTTGCACTGCTCTTACTCAGTGGTAATTGAAAAAAGTTTCATAGGGTTCTAGATCCCTTGTGACCCACGTCAGACCGGTGGTAAATCATTCCTGTGTTCTTCTTGGTTCTGCATCCTGTTCTGTCCTTTAACAAAACAAACAATGGAGCAATTAGTGTTAAATGCTCGTTAATCAGTCCAAAAGTAGAGTATTTCAAACAATTTTTTTGGTCTGGCAAAATTTGGCCACATTAAGATTTTATTATTTGACTAAGTAAATATTCAATTGACATATTCAGTCATTGAGTTTACACAGAGATTCTTTAATTTTATTCAAAGATTGACACAAAACATTACTTGCTGACCACATAATGTAGATTTAATAACAAAGATTTAAAGTGATGTCCATAGCAGACCCTTGTTGAGCTGAATTGTAGGAACACTGGGGGTGTAGTGCCTGTTTGAACGGTCTCTGTTCCAAACGCCTCACAGTACTGAATACAGGGGGTCAAGAAATGTGAAGACAGAAAAAAATATTTATTAAAACACTGAGTGTAAGACGGAGCTGATAAACAGGGATTTTTTGGGGGGGCGTTTTGGCTCTTCTCCTACTGTAGGGGTACATTTCTGAATGAAAGAGCCCAGTGAAAGACCGCATCTAACAGGTTAACTCTGGGATCTCCACAACGCATCTGGGTGAGATGCTATCTCTGACCTTACAGTCCATGCGACAGGCACACACAGATTCCAAATTACTGACAGGAACATGAAGATAAATCTTAATCTAGAAAATATAACCCTGTTCCTTATTGTGTTATAATTTACAATATATATCCTCATGAATCTCAGCTGGTCTCTGGTTCACTTTCTTGCACACACATACAGACCCCAGTATGTATGCGTGTGTGTATTTGTGTAGACACAGGAAATCTGGAGGGATCTGAACTTTGTGTGATAAATATTCAAACAAGGAATCAGATAAGGTTTTAAGTAACCAGTTATTTACAGCTTGAACCATTCATTTTATTTTATCTCCCTCCTGCTTTCAGTTGTGGAGTTACACAAGCATTTTCATAACTACTATGATTTATTGTCAAACCAGCCTTGCTTCATATCTCTCCCTTTCCACCTCTCCCTCTCACCCCCCAGTATCAGAAAGGTTTCCCCAGACCAGGAGGGCCATACGCTGGGTCAGGACCTGGAAGATTACCCTCAGCTGGAGCCTTTCCTTCACGAGCTCCATGACGAGCAGCAGCAGCACCCCCTGGAGGACAGTCCCTTGCCCCACCTGCTGCTGCCCCACCACGCCCACAGCATGGAGCTGACGGACAAGATGGAACGCAAACTGAAGAAGAAACGACGCAACAAACAGAAGAAACACCAGCGACACCGGCAGTTTAATGACCTGTGGGTCCGCATGGAGGGAAGGTGAGCGTGAGGGGAATGTCTGTGTGTAGCTCATGAGTAGTAGTCAATCCCAGTGAGCACAATCATTTGAAAGATGTCTTTTCAACATCTATTTAACCTCTTTTCAATGACCTTTCAACGTTGTGTACTTATAGGGATCCCTTTCATGAAAAAAATTACTTTATGCATATTTGGCAAGTCACTGTAAAATAAATCTTATTACCACATAAAACGGACCTATCCATTCCGGACAGGCAGAGGTCTTCTGGTTCCACCGCTCGTTTACCACATAATATAATCATCAAGCCACAAACCTTACGAGGTTATTGGTCATTGGGGTTTGTGCGTTTAAACGTTAAATTATCATGGCATCCTAAAATTAATAAGAAATACCGATCTGAAAAACCATTCATTATCCCTTTCTTTACGAAATGTAAACAACTGTACATCCATCAGCATTTAATATGTCCCAATGATCATCAAAAGGAACAGTTACCTAACGCAACAACACTCTAATAGAAGGTTAGAAGGTAGAAAATAGCCATCTATAGTAGTGACGCTATTTTATCAGGTTGTGCTGCAGCAGAGATTCATATATGAATAACAGTAGAAGCAGGGTAGCACGTGTGTACACTGTACCTGAGTTGATAATGAGGGAAACCGGCGCCCTGCGTGCCTGGCATGAACGGTTTGCTTGTCACGGGGCAGCAAGGTGGCCTAGTTGTTAGGGTATGTGATTGGGGTCCATTAGGAACCTGGTTCGAATCCCTCCGACTGCCAAGTTCAACCTCTGTCTGTGAGCAAGACATGGAACCCTAATTGCTCCCAGGTTGACGCTGTAAATAAGAATTGATTTTAGTCAACTTACCTGGTTAAATAACAGGAGAATAAAACATAACAAAAACATGTCACTTCATTAACCCTTTAAGGTCTAAAAGGTTTTAGGTCCGCCTGGCATATAGTTGACTTTTTAGCCTCTAGGAAGGTCATACTTTGACCTACAGTGAAGTGCCTTATGGTTCTGGACTCAGCAGACCCATGGCTACAACATGGATGAATGAAATCCAACATCCTGGGTCATTGAATTTTATGTTTTATTAAATATTTATCCCAAAAAACTAAAGAACTTATGTATATTTTGTTGTTTTTTATGTGTAAAAGCATGTAAACTATAATGAATAAGGCTTTTTATTACTTATTTTCAAGCCCCCAGGGCTCCTGGACCAGTGTGTAAAGTTTGGAGGCCATACAAACAAGTCAACATCAAAATGCTATACTCATTTCTAACTAGATTTCTATACGTTTTTAAAACCCAGCTAAATTCCAACTCCAAAAATGGTTGTTTTATGCAGGATGATGTCCTATGTTATTGAAAAATGTGTTATTTTGTCATTTTGACTTCCTACTTCCTGTCTGTGATATTTTTAGTCA
>JACXGM010012607.1:0-23953 GCA_016801145.1 Umbra pygmaea | reverse complement strand
GTGTTGTAGGAGAAATGCATTGTGTTACTAGTGTTGTAGGAGAAATGGATTGTGTTACTGGTGTTGTAGGAGAAATGGATTGTATTACTGGTGTTGTCTTTATGCTGATCACTGCAACACAGTGACTTACTGAGTCTTGTTTGAGTGAGCTTTAGTGGGTCCTTGCTGATCTATGGGAGGTCTAGTGGGTCCTTGCTGATCTATGGGAGCTCTAGCGGGTCCTTGCTGATCTATGGGAGATCTAGTGGGTCCTTGCTGATCTATGGGAGATCTAGTTGGTCCTTGCTGATCTATGGGAGCTCTAATAGGTCCTTGCTGATCCATGGGAGCTCTAAATCAAATATCAACTTTATTGTCACATAGTACAAGTACCAGTGAAATTAGCCATCAACCTGTCCATACAAAACATCACATCGGGTAGACAGGACAAGAAGACAGGGATAGAAAAACAATACAGCATTACATGAGGAAAGATGAGGTGAAAAAAAAGAGCAGCCCCATATTATGCCCCTTCGGGGGTACAGTGTAGTAACATGAAAAAAACTACTCAGCAACATTAGCACAGTCAGTACACTCTGAACAAGACTTGCAACAGGGGTGATGGGTGCGGGAAAAGGGGAAATGAGGGAACCAGCCAGACAGGTGCCATCCTGAACTGCAGCCTTCGTAGGCGCTATCCAAAGACCCGTCTTATCGGGCTGGTGGGTATGAAGCTGCGAAGGCGGGGGATGGGGTGTGGGAGGTGTATCTGTACATATGTGTAAGAGTTCGTGTGTGTGTGTAGGCCTGGAGATTTTCCGTGGCTGGCAACAATCCCAAGGTGACAAGTCCACAGGATGTCGAAACGGGGCAGCCTTGGTCCTGTCCCAGACAGAGTCACAATCACCAGGTGTCTGGTGATGGGGGGAGGGAACAAAAACAAGAGCATTTCACTGCAGCGCTGTCCGGGAGAATATGTTGTTCCAACCGTGCCTTGTCCAAGGCCAGTGGTTGGTTGTGGGGGGAGCCGAAATAGATAAGATGTGTTGACTTCTTGGGGTAGCAGCCACATTCCAATCTGCACGTCTGGTCCCTCTTGAGTCAATTTGGTCCATTTTGGTCTCCGAGACGATCCACTTTCCTGTGCAAAGCTGTGAGCTTCTCCGTGATGTTAACCAACTTGTGGTCTATAGACCCAGTCTGAGTGCAAACGGCTCTGCCCACTGTTTCAATCATGACGGGCAGCCCTGTGGAGCAATGAACAGCTGTCACCGTCTTCTTAATTTCACGATAAGCCAGGGCAACGCCTAATCCCATCAGCAGAAGACCTGTTATCATGGTTCCGAATAGGTAGATATCTTCAACATCCTCCACGGAAAGAGCCGCCAGACACACGACCCGCCACCTCGCCCATGCGTCCATCGTGTAGCCAGCTGCATACTTTCCGGCAGGCAGTCAGGTTCCCCCAAACCCAAGCTTCTCGTTGAGAATATGGTGTCAATTGCGTTTAGAGACCAGTTGTTCAAATCCATAATTTCCTTAGTTTGGAGAGCAGTGCTGCAAGAGGCTCTCAGAGTACAGGACAAAGACGAGACAAGAGCGAGCAGGGAAGATAAGGGAAGGGAGAGGGAAAATGCGACCGCCTCCGTTGAGAGCTGAGAGAGAACCAACTAGTGGGTCCTTGCTGATCTATGGGAGCTCTAGTGTGTCCTTGCTGATCTATGGGAGCTCTAGTGTGTCCTTGCTGATCCATGGGAGCTCTAGTGGGTCCTTGCTGATCTATGGGAGCTCTAGTGGGTCCTTGCTGATCTATGTGAGCTCTAGTGGGTCCTTGCTGATCTATGGGAGCTCTAGTGGGTCCTTGCTGATCTATGGCAGATCTGGTGTGTCCTTGCTGATCTATGGGAGCTCTAGTGGGTCCTTGCTGATCTATGGGAGCTCTAGTGGGTCCTTGCTGATCTATGGGAGCTCTAGTGGGTCCTTGCTGATCTATGTGAGCTCTAGTGGGTCCTTGCTGATCTATGGCAGATCTAGTGGGTCCTTGCTGATCTATGGGAGCTCTAGTGAGTCCTTGCTGATCTATGGGAGCTCTAGTGGGTCCTTGCTGTTCTATGGGAGCTCTAATGGGTCCTTGCTGATCTATGTTTTCTGTCCCCTTTGTCAGAGGCCCAGGACTCTTGTCCAGCTGATATGTTCAGCTGTTCTAACCATGTGTGTGTGGAGCAGAGCCGAGTGTGTGACTTCACAGATGACTGTGGGGATGAAGATGATGAGGAAGACTGTGGTGAGCGACAGGGATAGTTTGTTTAACTACAACCTGGATGTCAAGTAAAATAATACCAAATAAACGAATTGTTTGTACCTGAGATTTCCTTCCTATTTGTGTGTCTCCCAGAGAAGCAGGGTTACGCAGGAGGCTGTAGCTTTGAACAGGACATGTGCTCCTGGGGTGAGAGTGAGGTGGACACCCCCGGGGGAGACTGGACTCTCCTGAATGGAGAGGATGCCTGGCCGAATAGCGGGCCCCCGAGGGACCACACCAAAAACAATGGAGCAGGTACGGACACCCAACTTACAGTGTAGCATCACTGCCTCCATTACATTAGAAACATCTAGAGCAAGGGTCTCCACCCTGTAAATATCACATGCTGTAGCTCAGGGGTCTCCACCCTGTTAATATCACATGCTGTAGCTCAGGGGTCTCCACCCTGTTATAATCACATGCTGTAGCTCAGGGGTCTCCACCCTGTTATAATCACATGCTGTACCTCAGGGGTCTCCACCCTGTTATTATCACATGCTGTAGCTCAGGGGTCTCCACCCTGTTAATATCACATAATGTAGCTCAGGGGACTCCACCCTGTTATTATCACATACTGTAGATCAGGGGTCTTCACCCTCTTAATATTACATGCTGTAGACCAGGGGTCACCATCCTTTTATTATCACATGCTGTAGATCAGGGGTCTCTACCCTCTTAATATTACATACTGTAGATCAGGGGTCTCCATCCTTTTATTATCACATGCTGTAGATCAGGGGTCTCCACCCTCTTAATATTACATACTGTAGATCAGGGGTCTCCATCCTTTTATTATCACATGCTGTAGCTCAGGGGTCTCCACCCTGTTATTATCACATGCTGTAGCTCAGGGGTCTCCACCCTGTTATTATCACATACTGTAGCTCAGGGGACTCCACCCTGTTATTATCACATACTGTAGCTCAGGGGTCTCCACCTTGTTATTATCACATGCTGTAGATCAGGGGTCAACAATCCTGGTCCTGGAGAGCTACCATCCTCTAGGTTTTTACTCCAACTGCACATAATGTAGCCTCATTCAGTTTATCAATCAGCTAATTATTAGAATCCGGTGTGCTGGATTAGCGTTGGTGACCCCTGATCTACAGAGATAATAACATGGTGTTGATCCCTGATCTACAGTATGTGATAATAACAGGGTGGTCTTTGTGTTTCAGGTCACTATGTGGTCCCTGGGCTCCACCTGACTGAGAAGGGCCAGACATCAGAGATCCTCTCCAGCACTCTGCTGCCCAGCTCCCTCTGCACTGTGAGTCCCTCCGCATTCACAGACAGTCTGTAAACCAGTACATGTGGAGATTCACGATGAACATAAAGGATGGACAAAGTGTACTTTTAGTTTTCATGCTGTCACAGAAGCAATCATAGCAATTATAAATCTCTTTCCATCTCTAGACAACAACACCTGCTCCAATTCTTCATCTATTCCAGTCAGTTTCTAGATTTCTCAGTGAGATGTTGCTCTCTGTGTCCCCCTGCAGGTGAGGTTCTACTACTACAACCAGGATGAGGAGACATCCCGTCTGACTGTGAGACTGAGAACAGACCGCACTGGGATGGAGGACCAGGTGTTATGGACCAGAACCTCCACACAGGACTACAGCTGGCACAGGGCAGAGGTCACGCTGTCCTCATTGGTCAACAGCAAGGTCAGAGACCACAACATACAACACACAATGTGCATTACACACTATATAACCAAGATGATGCTGGCACCTGATAATCACATCAATTAATTTCTGGACATCCAATTCTAAAACCGTGGGCATTTATATGGAGTTGGCCCCACCTTTGCTGCTATAACAGCTGGCACTCTTCTCTGGGAAGGCTTTCCATACGAATTTGGAGTGTGTCTGTTGGAATTTGGCCCTGTTAAGTCAAAAGACCATTTGTGAGGTCAGACACTGTTGTTGGAAGAAAAGGCCAGGCTTGATATCACTGTTTCAATTCATCCCAAATGTGTTCAATGGGTTGAAGTCAGTGCTCTGTGCAGTCCACTTGAATTCCACCACACCAAACTCATTGAACCATGGACTTATGTTGTTTACAGGGACAAAGACTGAAAACTGGAAACTGGAAAGGGACTTCCTCAAACTGTTACCACAATGTTTGAAGCAACAAATGTCTAGAATGTCATTGTATCATGTAGCTTTAATGCGACCTTTCACTGGAACTAATGGGCCTGGCCCAAACTCTGAAAAACAGCCCCAGATCATTATCACTCCTCCACTATAAGTAAGGGTGTCACTATCCACATAGTTTTGGCCATATAGTTTATAAAGACAATATAAAAATGTCTCAATCTTGACCAGCTCTTTCTTTAATTAATGATGACATCATCAAGGGTTATAAACCCCACTTCCTGTGATCTGAACCTAGAAAAACTGATCATATGTAATTTCCACTGTTTATGTTTTTTTGTTCACAATTCTGTTTCATAGGTCATGTTCCAGTATGAGAGAGGAGATTATCATAGCGGTCTTGCTGCGGTTGATGATGTTTCCTTCTCCAAGGAGTGTGTCCACGACCCTGGCAACAGTCAGCTTCCTGAAACCACACCCACTTCCTCTGTCCCTCCCATAACTGAAACCACACCCACTTCCTCAGGCCCTCCCCCCACCAGTGGCTGTACATTTGAGTGGGACCAGTGTCAATGGAGAGACACCAGCAGTGCAGTCAACAGGTGGCAGAGACAGAAGGCTAGTAACCACACGGTGCCAGAGACTGACCACACACTTGGCACAGGTACCACACTGACCACACAACTGGCACAGGTACCACACTGACTTGTTTTTTGAGACATTTAATCCAAGACATTTTTATCACACCAAGAAATAAAGTCAGGGAGAGCCTTCCCATGATCAGATGCTGAACATTGGAGAAGGGACAGCAATACTGTGTCATCTGAACATTGTGGCTGCCCTCCTGAGAGCTCCTACAGTCATCAGTGTACATAATAAAAAGAAGAGGAGAGAGAACACAGCCTTGTGGTGAACCTCTGGACATAGAGGGTCTGAGAAATATTTGTTCAATAAGACACTCTGCTCACAACCAATCAGAAAATAAAAAATCCACAAAACAAGCTGTTGAGGCAAATTAAAATCACATTTCAACTTCTGTATTAAAAGGTGCGGCTGCATTAAATTAAACGCAGAGGAACAATCTGCAACCAGAACACTGACATGAGCTTGTGGCTTTTCTGAGTGTAATTAAAACTTTGCATCCTCTACTCCTCTTCCTGCCTGATAGGCAAACTGAAGAGGATCAAGTTTCTCTACATATGACAGAATATGGTTTTAAACAGTTTTTTCAAATGTCTTCATTAACAAAGAAGTGAGGGCCAACTGGTGTAAAATCATTGAGCTTCTTGGGATTAGAGATCTTCGGCACTGGAATAACTGTGGAAGATTTCCAGATAACCGGGAGTTGACCACATTCCAGTGACATCTGGAAAGTATGATGTAGAACACCACTGAGCTGGTCAGCGCAGTGGTAAAGTATACGCACACCAATATTATCTGGGCCAGAAGCCTTCCAGATGTTAACCCGTTTGAGAAGGTTCCTGACACAGTCTTTTTCAATAAAAATACCACATATAGACAAAGCAAGTGAAAGCAAGTGGGGCGTAGATGGCTCAGTGGGTAGGGAGTCAGACTTGTAGTCAGAAGGTTGCCAGTTCGATTCCCGACTGAGCCAAATGTCGTTGTGTCCTTGGGCAAGACACTTTACCCTAATTGCTTCCAGGTCGTTGCTGTAAATAAGAAATTGTTCTTAGTCAACTTACCTGGTTAAATAAAGGTTAAATTAAAAAAAAAAAATTCCCTGAGGAGGGATATGTTTTCAGAAAAATCATATTTCTCAAAGCAGGAATAAAACATGTTACACCTACATTAGTTGATAGATCTGCTTCATTTATTCCCTTTATGTTGATGGGTTTTCTATCTCTTCCACTGTCTTTCTGGGTACATGAGGCCATGGATTTAATGTCCCTCCAAGCTGCACTCAAATCATCACTACTATACTTATGTTTTATGGAAAGCCATTTAAGTCAATATTAAATAAATAAATAAATATGGCTATGAAATAAGTCCTGAAATAAATAAATGACACAATAAATATATAACTATTCAAACATAAATGTATAAATGCAGTCCAAAAAAATAAATGAATTGTTTTTATTTCACAACGATGTTTTTCAAGAAAGCTTTTATTTATTTCGGGGGACTAATATTTCATAATTCCACATTTATATATTTCAAGGACCTCTTATTTCATAATGGCACATTTCATAATATCCATTTGTTTTATTCAAATGAATGGGGCGTGGTTATCTCACAGATTGAAACCAATTCAAACCATAAAACCAAAAATGGATATTATGATATGTGTCATTATGAAATAAGAGTGCCTTGAAATAAATAAATGTGGAATTATTAAATAAAAATCACCTGAAATAAATAAAGGAAATAAAAAGATTCCTTTCAAAAGCACCATTGTGAAATAATTTTTTTTTTATTGGACTGCATTTGTTAAATTCAAATTTTATATTTATGTTTTATTATTTATTTGTATATTTATTGTGTCATTTATTTATTTCAGGACTTATTTCATAGTCATATATATTTTTTTAAAATATTGACTAAAATGGCTTTCCATAATGTTCAACCTTGTCCTGATATGTACTCTTAGCTTTCCTAATTTCATTCCTCACCTCTCTGTTAATGTCCTTTTCCTGTGTAAAAAATGATTTTTATTTAAGACCTGTTTGAGTTCTTTAGTAACCCATGGTTTATTGTTAAGGAACACTGTTATATTCTTACAGGGGAAATTAGTGTCCTCACAAAAGGAGATGTATGAGGAAACCGACTCTACCAGCTCACTTAAATCAGAACATGATTTGTAGAGCACATCCCAGTCTGTACATTCAAAACAGGCTTGTTACTAATAGTTACAAAACTCTTGTTACTAAAGACAACACCACAGTTGAACTACACAACTCAGTATGTCAAATCCAACAGATATTTCACAGTAGGAACAGCTTTGACACAAAATTAAAGTTTCAGACTCCACCTGAAAGCAACTTTGCTCCTCCCCCTTTATGTTACAGGCTATTACATGGCAGTGAATTTCAGCCAGTCCCAAATGGAGGCTCGTCTTGAGAGCCCCACCCTGCCATCCTTGTCCCCATACTGCCAGATTCAGTGAGTGACAGGCCGAGCAGCCTGTAGGGAGATACCATTAATCAACCTTTAATGTCTACAGTACCTGTGGATTCTTTTCAACAATGTGTTATATTATAGCATCCCAATGTAACTGGCACTCTATGTCATCCTCTACCTCACCCTCTCACTCTTCCTTCCCAGGTTTCACTTCCAGATCCGTGGTAAATCTGGCGGGTCTCTGAGTGTTCTTCTTCAGGAGGCTGAGGGTACAGAGAGAGAACTGTGGTCACGCATGCTCAACACCGCCCCCCAGTGGAGCTCAGAGCATCTGCCTCTTGGTCCCCACCTTCAGCCCTACAAGGTGTGCATCTCATAGAAATCGAAAAAATATAGAACGGCCATTACAATTCAAGTCAATGTAGCAGAATTGTAAAAACGGCAGCCATTTTTTTGTGTACCCTTCCATTGCGAAGATCTAGCGGCCTACTTCCGCACTAAACCGATTTGAGACAAGTTCCAGACTCACTAGAGAGTTGTGCAGCAGGAACAGAGTAGTCAGCTGCGCTAACATATCTCCATAGCCTGCCTTGTTTGTAAAGAGGACATGGAGAGTGCTGGATTTAATTGCTCTATAATTCTATTGGTAAGTCATCAAAATATAATCAATAAATGCTAATATTACAATACTCTCTAACTGAAACTCTCAAACTTGTGAGTGTGATACAATTTACCAACATTTACCAACTGACGCGTGTTGTAACCAACAACAATCACCATTTTGTTGTGTACTAATTGAATGACCACACCAAACAGTTCAATGGCATTTCTATTCATTCTATTTCTATGGTGCATCTCCTCACTTGTTACTTGTAGGCCAATCATAATGTTGAGCTGAATTTGTGCTTTGTAAATTGCACATTATTTAAAACTACATTACAGTATATAACTTAAATTTTTTTTTAAAATAAACAGTGTTTTAGGACTAGTAAACGTTAGGAAATATAATTTTCGGTCCAGTGATGAAAACAACTTAAATATTACAAGACAATAGTAGAATAGAAAAATCTTTTCACAATCTAACTAGCAAAGAATATGAATAATGGACAAAATAATAATGTGTATTTTTGGAAATTGTTTAAATCATCCCTGTATTATTCCTGTGTATCTATAAAAAATATTAAAAAAGAATACTTAAAATTCTGGCCAATGTTTCCCATGTTTTCGTACTGCTGCCTTCTTGGCTAAATCAACTTTAGAAAATACTGTATGATTTGTTTCTCAATGGGTTTTTCAGTTTTGAATGAATAACATTATATTGAAATCAAGAAAATTTCGATCATCAGGAAAAGCCATGATGCAAGGGATCTGTACTGATGTACCAGTTTGTCCTTTCAGGTGGTGTTCAGAAGTTGGGCTGGAGATTTATTTAGTTTATCGACTGTAGCTTTGGACGACATCTCCTTCTTCGACTGTGATGTTTCCTACCAGCCACCAGGTAGATCTAGGATCAAAATTTATACTTTAGACCTCTTCTGGGGCCCCTCAATCTATATATTCCATGTAGGAGAGCTCCTACCCTGCACTATGAATACCAACCCAAGTCACATAATGACATTGGGTAGCCAGCTCATTAGCTACAACCTTCAGGTAAGGGTTAATCCTTGGGGATACAACTCATAGGGACGCTGGTCCAAACTGACACAATGGCATTAGAAGTAATCAAGACCACAGAATTTATCAAATGTTAAAATGACTAAATTGGTGTTTCCATTTTTTTGCTTTTTCTAGCCCTGTCAGCATATGGCTGTTCCTTTGAGAAGGACCTTTGTGGTTGGCTGCAGGGGGCCGACGAGGAACAGGACTGGAAGAGGAACTCTGGTCCTACAGACACCCCTAACACTGGGCCTGCTGTAGACCATACTGGCACCAGCGGTCAGTCAGTCTGACAGTAACATCACATCCCTCCATTTACATTTACGTCATCACAATGACTCCCATCAAATCAAACCCAGTATCTAGAGGAAGCGCAGGCAGCGTGTCTGATTTTGAAAGTTCGAAGACTGAGATGTTTAAACATCACTATTAATGCCAGCTTTATGATAGGTGCTAATTCTTTACTCATTGTTTCTGCTACTAATAACTCACTGTTTCTGCAACTAACTGTTTCTACTATAAGTTATAACGTAGGAAAGCATTCATATTACATAATATGTGGACCATATAACCCACTGAGCAAAATAATGTGAAAGATATCTTAGGCATTCTTCACTAAGTAGGAATGTATCAGCTTGGAACTGTTGATGGTTTTTAATGTTGGCGCATTCATCAAGGCATTTAAATATTTAAACATTTTTATATATTACATAATTCCAAAGTTCATTAAATTAATGTTAATCAATGTGTTGTTTAATTCCTAGGTTATTACCTATACATTGAGAGCTCTGCTCCCAGCACAGTTGGTAGTGTTGCTCAGTTGAAGTCCCAGCTGCTGCCACCTACAGGGCTCCAGGGGTATTGCCTGTCATTCTGGTACCACATGTTTGGGCCCACAGTAGGATCACTCAGCATGGTGCTAAACACCACACAATCCCGACAGGGAACACTGGTAAGAGCAAGCCTAGGTTCAGAGACTAGGGCTACCCTCTAGCTTAATCATACCCTAATCCAGTGGTTCTCTAATTTATTCTGGGGACCCTCAGCCATCTCAACAGTTTGGTTGTAGCCCTGACATTGCTCACCTGATTCCAGCAGTCAAGAGCTTGAAAATCGTTTAACAAGTTGATTAAGGTGTGCTACAGTAGCTTTGAGATACATCTGATATTTGGCATGGCTTGGGGGTAAACCACCGACCTTATCGACCCTAAACTCTAGGTAATATCTGACTCTCATCCTTGCCATAAATGATCTATAGGTGAATTGACCCCAACCATATCCCTTAATCAAAATAAATAATAATGAGGCAACATCTTCTCTAGCTGTGGTATCGACGGACAACACAAGGGGATGAATGGCAGCTGGCCCAGAGTCATGTGACCTTACAGGCGGTGCACCAGGTGATCCTGGAGGCCTCAGTGGGGGGGGAGGCGGGCGACATCGCCATCGATGACATCACCTTCACTTCAGGACCCTGCCCCGCCTCAGGTACTGCATCATAACCTCCATATGAGCGTTTCATTCTGTATCCTATCCTCAGGACTATAAGTACAACACAATGTATGTACAGTATGCTTGTGTATATGTTGACATAGAGTTTGAATATGTTTAAGTACAATTTTTTTAAATATATATTTATTTATAGATATTTCAAAAACAATTTAAAGAGCAGGACACACCATACAACATACATGTATGTACATATACAGAACACATGAGCATATCCTTAAGTACATTTTTGAAAATATATTTTGTATATCCTTTATTAGTACATTCTGATTTAATTTTATTTCTGTATTTTGTATATATTTTTGTACAATTTTAAGTATTTATTTTCTATGTATAAAGTTAAGTCCATAAACATTTGGAAATTGACTAAGTTTTCATAATTTCAGTTATTATTTAAATATTAGACAACATATTGGTAGACATCTGAAATAATAACCACTCAGTTAATGTCCAAATATTTATGGCCCTGACTGTATTTTACCCTTCAGACCTCTGTGACTTTGAGGAGGACAGTTGTTATTGGCTGCAGCAGACTGACGACAACAAAGACTGGGTCAGAGGGTCAGGCTCCACCCCTAATCCAAACACTGGTCCAGACTACGACCACACTACCAACACCGCCAGTGGACACTACTTCTACCTGCCCTCATCAGGGGATGACCTGCCTGGCCAAACCGCAAGGATGGCCTCCCCCCTGTTCCCTGCAGGTAACAGAGATATCCTGAGGCCTGTTTCATTGCCCATCTATGTGCTCACTTCCCTTTTTGAGAAGAATAATCAAGGACTGATTGATGTAAGCCTTTATTTGTAGGTCAATTCAATGTATGATTGGATGACTGGTGCGGGAAGTACACATTTAGAGAGAATGGTACAATTACAAAGCACTATGGATATATAAATAATCTGCTCTAACATTCTTCTTCTCTGATTGGTGTAGATAAAGGGGTGTGTCTACAGTTGTGGTACCACATGTTTGGGAAGGGAATGGGGACCATGAATGTGTACCAGTCCAGTGAGAAAGGGGACAAGGTGCTGCTGCTGTCCTACACAGGTGACCAGGGGGCTCTGTGGAGATTTGCCCAGGCATCGCTGCAGATGGATGCGAAGGATTACAAAGTGAGTCCCTTGCTGGAAGATGTGGGAACAACTCCAAGGCCAAATAAAATACATACAAGCCAATGCATTGAAACACAATTCAATCATTTGAAATGCTAATTAATTATGAATTTATTAATTAGGTTTTTAACCTGATAGCCAGGGACATTGCTAACGAAGTGAAAGGTGGATATAATTGACAGGGCCCACTGATCATAATAATATCAATGTTGTCTGTATGGTAACTGGGGGGGCCCAGGGTATATCTTTTCACGGGGCCCCAGTATTCCTGGCACTGGCCCTGCTCATAGCTTTTCTGATGGTTCAGATCGTTGTGGAGGGTGTGAAAGGGAGCAGCCAGGAGGGGGACATGGCCTTCGACGATATCCTGGTGACCAGCAGCTCCTGCCCTCCCCCCGGACACTGTGACTTTCAGGTCAACCTGTGTGGCTGGACCAACGTGGCCAGGTCAGAGGTGGCCAGAGGGGACTGGTTAAGAGGTAGAGGGCACTCTATCAACCCTAACACTGGACCCAGTGTGGACCACACCACCAACACGTCCCTGGGTGAGCAGGACGTTTACTATATTATGTTTGTGCTTCAGTATCGTGGGAAAGAGAGGCTCGGTATGACCAGTATGTAGATGACGGGGCTGAGAGGAAGAACACAGTCACTTACAATGGGCTCCAAAACTACTGGCACCCTTGACTGGCAATGCACAAACACTACTTAATAAACAGTATCATTCAGAATCAGAAGAGATTTATTGCCAAGTAAGTTTTACCATACAAGGAATTATTTCTGGTCTGTTGGTGCATGTATTATCTGTACATAAATCAAAGAAATTTCAACGTTTTTAACCTTTAACACGCAGGATACAGTATGAGCAGAGGAAGATCAGGATAATTATAGTATGTGGACAGGTATATGAATATAGGCATATATATATATATATATATATATATACACACATATACAGTATATCAACATCTTAATGTATGTAATACTGCAATGCACAGTATAGTGTAAACGGCAGCTTTTAGGGAGCAGGAATGCAGGATATCTACAGTGCAATGTATATAATATTCTGTAATTGTTACGAATCCTTTCGGAATGGATAGAGACAGGCGCGAAGGTTGCAATAATAAAATAGAACTCTTTTTTTAAAGGAAACAAAACACTGCCACGAGGGGCTAAGCGAATATAAATCTGAAATCACTGGAAACAACGTAACAGGACACGTAACAGGATACATTGACCAACAAGAGACAAGACCAAACACTCAACTAAAATACACTTACTAACGAGGACAATGTACAACACCTGGACTAGGAAATTAATTACACCGTGATCTATTGGTTAACATGAAACATGTGACAAGACATGGGAGTGAGGAGTGGGAACATGCAATACACAACAGGGGCACAAGAGGGAGGCATATACCACACATGGGGGAGGAACCTGAACTCCAAACACACAAGGCAGTAACAATGAGGACACATGAGGAATAAATCTAACGAACTAAACCACCGTGTAAACACTGAAGGCAAAAGGGGAGACATAACCACAAGAGACACTAAACAAAAGAAAGTCCATATAACAGCCTACTAGGGCTGGACGTTACAGTAATGTACATTTTAATGTGAGCAGCAGTATAATGTAAACATATTTTGGGCTTTTGGGCTGCAGGAAATGCATTATATCATCTACATTATAGGACAATTTTATATATATATATCACCAGTATATGAACATGTATGTTTATCTACAGTGTATGGACCGTATAATGTATGCCTTATATGAGGGAATATGGGCAGTATACATACGGTATACTGGGGGGTTAGTCTTAATAGACCTCAGCCTTCTGCCGGAGGGAAGAGTTCTGAATAGTCCATTTCTGGGGTGGGAGGAATTGGCCAGAATCTTTGTTTTTCTCCTCCTAGTTCTGGAGGTGTGTAGGTCCAGCAGAGGCAGATTGCAGCCAATCACCTTTTCTGCAGAGTGAATGATGTGCTGCAGCCTGCCCTTGTCACCAGAATGTGATGGATGATGTCAGGATGGACTCTATGATGGCAGTGTAGAAGTGCACCATCGTTGTCTTTGACAGGTTGAACTTCTTCAGCTGCCGCAGGAAGTAAATCCTCTGTTTTTTGTGAGGAAACTGACGTTCACTTCCCACTTGAGTTCCCGGGCAATGGTGGTGCCCTGGAAGCGGATGGACTCCACAGAGTTAACTGAGGAGTCACACATGGCAATGGAGGGAAGGGCAGCTGGGTTTCTCCTGAAGTCCACTACCATCTCCACTGTCTTTAGGGCATTGAGCTCCAGGATGTTCTCGCTGCACCAGGACACCAGATGGTTAATCTATGGCTTGTAGTCAGACTTATTCCCATTTGAAATAATTCCGATGAGGGTGCTGTCATCTGCAAACTTCAGGAACTTAACCGAATTGTGACTGGATGTGCAGCTGTTGGTGTAGAGGGAGAAGAGCAGGGGCACGTGCCCCCTCAGATTATTGAGCCAAGTGGATTTTCCTTTTAATATCAGTATTTGTGGGCACCTGTTTCCGTGTGTTGTGCACACTGTGCCCCCTTAAAAAAAATAAGTGCACAACGCTTCTATGGAAGAGTACAGGTGAAAAGACGCAGTTTTGAGGGGATTTGGTGCTGATGGTCATGGGGTCAGAGAAGTGTTTCCCCAGCCTCACATGCTGCCTCATGTTTCACAGGAAGTCTGTGATCCACATGTTGATTCAGGCACTCCAAGTTGGAAGAGCTTGTCCTGGAGCAGTGCCGGGATGATGGTGTTAAATGCAGAACTGAAGTCCACAAACCGGTTCTGGCGTAGGATCCAGGGGAGTCTAGGTGCTGGAGGATGTAGTGTAGAGCCATGCCGTCCACAGACCTGTTGGCTCTGTAGGCAAACTGCTGCAGGCTTAGCTAGTTCAAATGTTTGCTTGTACGGTAATGTGTGAATGGAACCAAAATCATTTATTGATTAAATTAAAAATCTATTTCCAAATCAAGGTTTCACAATCAATGGCACCCTTAAAGGTTATTGTAATTAACATATACCAAAATTAAACCAGGAATTAAAATCCACTTATTGAAGTTCATCCAAGTCTTAAGGAACTATGTTCTACTAGGGTATAAAAATTAGGTACCACACATGCAATATCCCTTTGTCATCCAACACCATGAAGAAAACAGAAGAACTGGCAGTTCCAAAAGAGACAAATGGTTGTAGACCTTCATAAATCTGCTAATGGCTACAAAAACATCCACAAATGAAAGCAACAGCCATCTTCTTTGTTTTCCCGTAATTATGTTAAGCCCGCCCATCGACTCTATACACGATGTAATTGGCCTGACCAGAATTTTTTTTTTCCAGCTCGAAAGCCAGCGGAGAGTTGCTAGACTGACGCTAGGGTGCGTCTAGATTTTTAGGCTACGTCTTGGGGTCACCAGGTTTCAAAATGCACCATCAGATGCTAAATCCACAACCACGGGCTCTTTGGTTGGGCTGCTAGAATATGCCCTTTCTGATCCCAGGACACAGACGCAAGCGCTTAGAGTTTAAATAATGACTGGAAGAAGATGCTCTGGTCAGATGTGACCAAAATTTTACATTTTGATCAGATACAGCATCGGCATGTTTGGTGTCGCAACAGAGATGCATACAAGGATGTTTTAATTCCAGAGTTCCAGGGGCACTGGTCAAGATTGATGGCAGATTGAATTCCACCAAGTATCAGGCAATTTTGGCTGACAATCTGGTTGCCTCTGCCAGGAGGCTGGGACTTGGCCATAGGTGGACTTTCCAACAAGACGACCCAAAACATACCTCAAGATCCACACAGAATTGGTTACGTGACAACGAAATGACAAACAATGTTCTGCCCTGGCCATCTCAGTCACCGGACCTCAATCCAAATGTTTTCCTTAAGCTTGTCAAACATTACAGGAATAGACTCCATGCTGTTATCCTTGCCAATGGTATCCTCAGGAGGGTGGCTTTGCGTCGAAAGGAGCCAGTTGAGATGGTTTGGGCATCTGGTAAGGATGCCCCCTGGGTGCCTCCCTTGGGAGGTGTTCCAGGCACGTCCAGCTGGGAGGAGTCCTCGGGGAAGACCCAGGACTAGGTGGCGAGATTATATCTCCAACCTGGCCTGGGAACGCCTTGGGATCCCCCAGTCGGAGCTGGTTAATTTGGCTTAGGAAAAGGAAGTTTGGGGTCCCCTGCTGGAGCTGCTGCCCCCGCGACCCGATCACGGATAAGCGGACGAAAATGGATGGATGGGATGGAATGATTATGAAACCTTGATTTAGGTGAAATGTATTTTGTGTTAAATAATTGTGTGATTTTGGTTGGTTCCATTGCAACCATAAAGCATAAGTCTCGCCAAAATGCAAAGTAAGTTTTTTTTTATGTACCTGAGTCACACTTTCATTTAAACGTACAATATGTAGTTTTTGGCCGCTAGGGGTCTCTCAATCAAAACAATAGCAAAAGATGTACTTGGATGACGTCGGGAAGTAGCGTAGGATCATGGGTTTTGTTATCGTCCTCAATGACAACCTGCCAATCTAGCGTCTCTGACAGAAAAAATGTTCACTGACAAAGTAATGTATTGTTAAAAATATTATAAATTTATTCACGTTATGAACTACATCAGTCAAAAGTTATATGACGCCATTGACGGAAGACAAAATGAAACGTCCCGTGTCTTCGAATTATATTACAAATTTCTCTGGTTTTGAAAGTTGGTGGAAACATTTAGGATAATGTAAGTACACAATTAAGAAATATATATATAATATATGTATAGTGATGTTTGCTTTTCTTTTGGTTTCGATCAAATCGCCTTTTGAATGGGAGTGATTGGAACACTAATGTGATTCCATCAAAATTGCTATTTTTAACACTAAGAAGACTCGACACAACATGAAAACTTTGCTTGAAGTATCACCACATGAACTCGAGAACTGAGAACATTGTTTGTGTACACCAAGTGTATACCACGAAGCCCAGAATTCAATGCGAATTTTGCACCTGCACACTGCGATTCACTTTGGTTCTGTCAAATTTAGCGTACACCGCAATTTGTAATATTTACTACCGTGGACAATATCGTCCCATTGGTATATGCCCTACTGTACATCACTTTATTAGGTACAGATTTAACTAGAATCTGCCACAGATTATTTTTCATTTTATGTCTGTTCCTCCAAGTATTTACACAATCACAACTAGCTCCAATGGAGCTAATTGCTACAACCAGGCATGCCGAATGTTTGAAATAAAACCCCAGCAAATGAAGGCGTTAGACAGTTAGCTACTCATCGATCACTATAACTCTTATTTTGGTTGTAATTTCCAAACAATTCCACCAAAAAGTATACAAGCACCCTGGCTCCAAATAAAACAGAGTTAGCAGTATTCTGTGAGGCAAGTATTTACACAATTACCAGAGGCTGCAATGGTATGGAGGTAAAAGAGTCTCAATAAAGATAAATTCACACACAGGATTCACACATGCACACACATGATTCATAAATACACCCACAGGATACACAAATGCACACAGAATTCACAAATGATAACACAAAATTTAAAAAGCACAGAAGATTCACAAATGCACACCAGCGGCTGTCGGTGGATCTTAATTTGGGGCGCTGGCTCATAGTACTGTCCGAACTGGAGGAAACGGAACGGTATCACACAGTATCGCACAATGGGTTTGGTAACATGAGCCCGCCCTCCCCAATTAAGATCCACCGACCGCCGCTGATGTGCACAAAATTCACAAATGCACACAAAATCCATAAATACACACACACAATTCAGAAAGGCAAACAAAATTTACAAATGAACACAAGATTCAGAAATGCACAGGACACAATTCAGAAATGTATTTCTGATGCACACACAAATATATCTTGATTTACAAACTGCTTGCGGTCTGTGAACGTCACTGCATTTGTGTGTGAATTTTGAGACTCCCCTGACGTGGAGGCACACAAATGCCTTTTTTTAAACTGGGAATGATCTGCAACCAATCACAAGAATCTGCCCTACGTGGTGGATTGTTAACTTATAAGCCAATCACATGAAAGCATACAAACATCGCCGGGAGCCGGGAGTGTTTAACTAAGATTAACAGTACTGATAAAAAGGACAAATGTTTTCTCTGCCTCTGCCAAGCATTTTCTGCTCAAATTTCAGCAATGAAAGACATTACATTTGACTAGACATTTGAATATTTAAGTTGATTGACTCATGTAAAGACTGATAAAAATGTGTTGCTGCAACATAAAGCTGCATAGTCATATCTTTTAAATTACAATGGCGCTAATGGCTACAACCAGGCACGCCGAGTGCTGTCCAAAGCTGACCTGGTCCTTTGTCTCCTAGGTTACTACTTGTACGTGGACAGTTCTGTCGGGAAATGGGGAGACAGAACCATTCTAGTGAGTGAGGTACTGCAGCCGGACAGCAAGGGGCACTGTCTAACGTTCTGGTTTCACATGTACGGGCCTCACATTGGGACCCTCAACCTCTACAGCAACAACAGGTGGGTATGATCCATATATATTTCGTACAATCACATGGATGGATAAAGAGATCAATAAATAGATAGATTGATTCCCTTTTCCTCCCTAGGAAGCAGTATGCTAGTGAAGGTTCAATGGAGGTGTTGTGGACTGAGTCAGGGAACCAGGGAGACGTCTGGTCTGAAGGCAGCGTGTATGTGGTTTACACAGAGCCATTCTGGGTGAGCTGTCTACCGTAATTTAACTCCTCCTTTATCTTTATTAACTCGTAACTGTTTACTTTGTTGACCATTAAACAAGGACCTCCATAATATTTGTGTATATATTTTCATATGACGTAAACCATCATAAAATGTACAAATATGCTTTTGTGAAAAAGTTAGATTTGCAGCTCAATTTACGTTTAATTGAATTGTTTCAACATTAACAGAGGCTACTAGTGCATTAATGTGTGAGAACAGATGTGGTCTTAAGGGAAATGTTCAGTATTTAGGGTCTCGAAGCAAACTATGTCAAGGTAGCCTGACTACGGTTTTGCTGAATTTAAGGAATCCTTAAACAGGAAATAACATCTGTGTCACTAACATTGAGATATCTGTGTGTTCATAAGTCTGTGAACTGTGCCCTCCACAGTTTGAGTTTATGTATCAGAGGGGCCAGACTCCTGGTGGAGATGTGGCCCTAGACGACATCACCATCCGCCCTGGTCACTGCTACAAAACCAGTTCCACAGACAGTAAGACTATATTGGCTGGCTGGGATTGTACTTACTGACTGATTGGGACTGTAACTGACTAGCTGACTAAACTGTACTTTCTAACTTGCTGAGACTGAATTGTCTGATTCATGCTAACTTGCGTGTCTGGTTTGCAGAGATGCCACTAGTTAGTGTAATAGATTACTTTTTGGGTTAGGCTGAGTTCACATCTTATGGGAAGTTCCTCAGTACGACCCTAATAACCAGGTAAAAGAAGTTCTGTCATTTTAGAATGTTTCCCATTGTTCCAATTGAAGGTAAAACACTGTAAACTTTTACAGTGGATTTCTCGTCCAATTGCAACCTTTTTTTTACAGTGTAGTCATGCTTTAGTTTTTCATAGATCACTGGTAAGTTATAAACTTCTTTTACCTGGTCAATAGGGTCGTACTGAGGAACTTCCCATAAGCTGTGAACCCAGAAAATTAATCTATTACACTAAGTTGTGGCATCTCTGCTGGTTTGCACATCGCACCAAAGAGTAGAAGTAAACTAATCTCTAGGCTCAAATTGCTGAGAGAGTGGCAGCTGGTGGGCAATATTGGAGTATAGATATTGGACAGCGAGTTCCTAAAACACGGCTGTTATGCGATGCTGCAATGATGGTCTTCTATAATATGTGCTTATTCCTGTAGGTTCCCTGTATGTGTTGTTGGGGGCGGGGATTCCATTGTTGGTTCTTGTTGCCATCATCCTCATACTGTTTGTGCTTCAACAGAGACGCTCCATCAAGTATGTGAAGAGGATGATGACCGTGATGATGTTTTTGTTGATATAATAATGGTGAATGTGACAGTTATTGTTTCTGTGACTACAACTTAAATATTGACAATAATAGAAATACCGTTCTTCCCTCACAGCCTACTTGAACGTCAGGAAAATGTCCATGTTCTTGATGTTTATCAAATGAATACAGATGTAAGTATTGTGAAATTTTGACACAGAGCAACGAACATTTTAAACAATTCTTGGATTAAATAGTTCTAGTAGTAGTGCTTGCTTCAGAGCTCTTTTATAGCTACTGGCCAATTTGTGCTCTACCTTAGACAATATAAAGATACTAACTTTGATTTCTAGGGTTCAGAAGATGGAAGAGAATCCAACCTGTCATTCTCCAACATCTTATATGAGCCTTGTTCTGACACAGCAGAGTCCAAAATGGAAAGCTCCGATGCCTGAGCAGGCGTAGCTCTAAATGTTCATGTTCTCTTTACCGTTCTCAGGACAGCTCTCAGAACCCCATATCACATGCTCATTTAAAAAACTAGTAAGCTCAGTGTCAACTGAGGCATATTGTAATAAACACTAATAATATTGTAGTATTTGGGAATAGTAAGTGTTTTGACTTAAGTAGTTAATGCTCTGAGAATGTCATGACCTTACAGACCTCAGTCTAACCCCAGTTCTCAATCAATGCCTGAAAGGTCAAGCTCATCTTAAAGGACCACGCACAATTCTAGCCCGATATTTTGATCTGCTGCTCTCTGGAAGGAGAGAAACAAGGTACCACTCCAGCAAGAAAAAGGGCAAGATTTTGATCCATCAGCCATGAGGCTGCCTGACAATGTGCCAAAGGACAGGCCACAGAGATTTTGAATGAGGTCGAAATGTGTAGCTTCCAACTTTCCAAACTATATTTAAAATACTGTGATTAAGTTGTTTTGTAAACTTACATAACAATTACCATGGACATTTTAAATGTATATATTGTATTATTGTATTGTATCCCCATTTTCAGCCTCTGTGGCACAGAATCCTTTTATAGTGTGTATCAATCATTGAACCTGTGGTACAGTCATCTATGTCAGCATAGGATGTGAGATAGTTCACTAACATGTTGCTCAGCCGTATCGGTTTATTCATCCTATGGTACTGATGGAACAGACCCATTCACGTTTGTCACCATGACATATTGCTATGTTAAAAGAAAATGTCTTTCAAATGATCTGAGTGATCTTACAATAGCAACCTGGGAACCTAAAAGTGTACCGTACATACTGTATATTGTACATACTGGTAACTACCACTGAATTGTATTTGATATCGTCAATCATTTAATAACTTAACAGCAATCGGAAATAATCACGTCTTGGGAAAAGATTCCGTGAATAAAACATTTTGTTTTGGCTGAATTCCTGGTGATTTTAAGAACTTGAAAAATGTTTTTATCAATGTCGCAAAAGTGCATCCTTGGGCTAAACGGGATTGTAAATGTAGACAGTAGGGCCATAGATTAATTGACAATCAAGAGAAATTGTTTTTCTTCCAAAAAATTAATTTCTGGAAAACAGTATACCTCAGGAGGAAACGTGATATTCCTTTCAGACATTTAAAGATTATCCCGAAAATTATTCCATTGACGAGCACACATGTCATGGCAAATAGGAAGCTAAGAGGATATCTGTGCATATCAATGAACAAAGTACAATTCAAATTTACAAAAAACTAAGTTATATGGTTATAAAAGTTATATGTTCCTCATACATAGAAAAGAGACTATTTGATCCTTTCACACAATACAAATACAAGGCATTTTGTTTTGATATCAAAACACTAATATTTGAAAAACCAAGTTCAATAAATGATATCCAGATATAATATAATAATATATGCCACAAAATGTTAATAGGTTGTGATTTTTATGAAGTACCACAAAGCCAAACTGTACCATTACATCCCTGGTAACTCACCTGGTAAAAGAACAAATTAGATTTTCATGTTGATCAGAAACCATGAAAAAGAACAGAAAATTATTTAGTTGAGTTTAAACAGGTGCATTTATCACTCATGTGAACTCTAAAATTATTCCTTTATCTATTTTTGTCATTTAATGATCGTTGTCAGCTCAATCTGCTTAAAGTCCAAACAGTGTGATCGTTAAATTACCATTACATTTGATTTTCTTGTCTTTGGCTTGAAATGTATAATATGCTTATCTAGGAGGAGACTTTCTTTTGGATCCTAAATAAAAAGATCATATTAATCAGGTTACCTGATCCTAGATCATATTAATAGGGTTTCCGGATCATAGATCCTATTAGTAGAGTTACTGGATTCTAGATCATATTAATAGGGTTACCGGACCCTAGATCATATTTATAGGGTTACCTGATCCTAGATCATATTAATAGGGATACCTGATCCTAGATCATATTAATAAGGTTACCAGACCCTAGATCATATTTATAAGGTTACCTGATCCTAGATCATATTAATAGGGTTACCAGACCCTAGATCATATTTATAGGATTACCTGATCTTAGATCATATTAATCCGGTTACCTGATCCTAGATCATATTAATAGAGTTACCTGATCCTAGATTATATTAAACCGGTTACCTGATCCTAGATCATATTAAAAGGGTTACTGGACCCTAGATCATATTTATAGGGTTACCTGATCCAAGATCATATTAATAGGGTTACCTGATCCTAGATCATATTAATAGGGTTACCTGATCATAGATCATATTAATAGGGTTACCTGATTCTAGATTAGCACTGAGCTGCTTTGTGTAGTCCTGAACCCTATAGCGTTGTCTATGTGGTAACACACAGCCTACTGTAGCTCTGGATTACTTTACCTAGACACCCATTCATCCACATCCCCAGCCAGGATCAGTCTTAGCTGGACCCTGACATATCCAGCACGGACATGGCAGTAAACACCCACACTTCCTCTGGTTACTGGCTCTATTTGCCTGAGAGAGGACCAGAGGCCAAGGACTCAGGTCAAAAACCCAGGAGGAATGCAGGACGTCACTGTGCAGGAAATCATTCCGAGAGGCTGGTGGAGAAGATTGATTAATGGTAGACTATGACATCAGCAAAGTGCTGTCAACAAGCCAGGATGATGATGAATAATTCATGAAAATGTTCCCTGTTGGCTTTCTAACTCTGGAACTATGCTGACATGGATCCGTGTTTTATTATCAAAGCACACTAAACAACATGTAATATAAACATTCTGAAAAGCACCTTTGCTATGGTGTGCATCAATCAACCAATCAGTGTGTGGTACAGACATTTGTGTCATCACAGAACGTGTGATAGTTCACTAAAATGCTGCTCAGCCGAGCTGGCTTATTCATCCCGTAGCACTGACGGAGCTGAGGAACAGACAAATTGATTATCTGTTTCACGTTAGTCACCAGAGACACACTCCTATATTTACATAATCACAGCAAATTATTATTATTACAATATAGTGAAAGGACACTTGGAAGGACAGTCTGGCTACAGAATAAAGCCAAACTTTTTATGCCTGAATTACAAATGTACCAGAATCTGGCATTCACTACTGATCAAATATAGTATAGTGGAGAAGCCTGGTGTCTGGCTGGGGGAAGAAGAATGGTATGTTACCTCACCTTCATTCCAGTAAGACTAAAAATCACGCGGGTTGCACGACAGATGAAGACGTAACTAAGGGAAACCCATAATCTACCTCAGATGCGACGCTATGTCTGGTTATAAGCCTTTAAAACTTGGTTTCCAGAGTATACTGATGTTTATTCTTGTTGCCAAGGAGCCATCAGACAGGCAGAGTACAGCGGAATCTCACGAATATCTCACAAATCACATTAGTACAAGGCTTTGTTTTCAAGGCCAAACAGGCTGTATTGGTTTTGGAGAAAATTTGCCTTCTGTCTTAACTTAATATCATAAATGTCTGTGTAATTATACTGACTTTTAGATTGAATTATGTACACTGACCACTAGCAGAGTACAGTTGGTTTGCACAGACCCCTAACGACCATTCACTTTCTTTACGTGAAACACACACACAGTCTTGTACATAGCTGACTTGAAAAATGTCCCCACATGGTCAATTTGTTATGTCTATGTATACATGTGGGGACCTAAAGGTAAATATAGACATGCTCACACACACACACACACACACACACACACACACAC
>JACXGM010012606.1:0-23835 GCA_016801145.1 Umbra pygmaea | reverse complement strand
ATTGGAACACCCAGGAGATCGGAGCCCAGACCAATAAGAGAGGCGTGGCTAGGGGAGACAACAGGGAATGCAACAAACAGAATATATCACAGGGGGGAGCTAGAAACCAATAAACAGGAAACCAAACACTATGACAGGGCAACAAGTAACACAGGACAGAAAATAGACACATCCTACCCAACTAGGGCAGGATGTGACAGTTTCTATTTGATTACATGGTAATATTAGAATAACAGAGGCGTAGAGATTACCTGGAAATGCTTCTGGTAGTTTCTGTGTAACAACCATGCATCAGTGCTGCAAAATGCAAAACTGTTTCTATTTTACTACATGGTAATAATAGATTAAACAAATCATTCAAAGGTTCAGAGATTACCTGGAAATGCTTCTGGTAGTTTCTGTGTAACAACTAGTGTTGTTTTTGGTGGCCTATTTTAATTTCACCATAGTTTTAATCTAGTCTTTGTGTCAAGCAGTCATTTTAGTTTTTATTAGTTTTAGTCACATTCATACTCGTTTTGTCTAGTCAAGTTTCAGTCAGCTAAAAGTCTGAGCATTTTATTTTTAGACTTTAGAATTATCCTTTAGAATTATCCATGATTATTTTTGTCTAGTTTTAGTAAACGAAATCTGATGACACTTTAGTCTACTTTTAGTCAATGAAAATTTTCTTTTAGTCTCTTTTTAGTAATGCAAGTATATTTATCCCAGTCAATATAGTATACGTACCTAGTAATATAGACAAAACCTAAATTTTATTTTAGCCAAACCCATTTTAAACAAGGTTATCTTACTATATTATTGTTACCTCCGTTCTGCTAATTCTCTTTTGCTCCATCAACCTTCATGTAAGCTCAAGACCATGGGGGAAAGAGCCTTCTCTTACAAAGCCCCCAAGCTGTGCAATGTGCTTCCTCTTACTATTAGAGATGCACAAACGCTGGGTCACTTTAAAAAGCTGGGTAAGACACATTTATTTAAGGCTGTTTTTCTTTAAGTGTTTAAATATAATAAAGAAAAACTTGGTATGGCCAGCCATTATTTTATTTAAATGTATGTGTGTGTACTCTCTCTGTATCAGAATTAATTTTGTTTGTTGTCATTTACACTAAGTCACCACAGCTGCATCTTCTAAATAATGCCCCGAATTGGGGCTTGAGGAAGTAACGTCACCTGCGTCTGCACAGTACAATTTAACGCAGTCCATGAAGTGAGACAAATGAAACTATTATTAGCAAAATAATAATAATAACCTGACTAAATAACATTTTAACATTTAGACATTTTAGCATAGTTTTTATTTTAAAAACTACATTTAGTCTAATTTTTATTCATTAACAATATTGCATTAGATAGATTTAATTATGGTCACATGACCAGCATTTACATAGCGTTTCGTTTTCTTCACGTGATAAAGGTTTGTTGACGACGATATTCAGTCACTATTTTTGTTGACGAAAGCAACACTAGTAACAACCATGAATCAGTGCTGCAAAATGTAAAACTGCCTGTTTCTATTTTATTTCAAGGTAATATTTGTTACATACACATTTTACAGTATTGATGCCTTGTATTTTTACCGTGTAACAATCTAATATTACTATGAAGTGGAATAGTAACAGGCAGTTTTGCATGTAGCAGCACTGATTCATGGTTGTTACACAGTAACTACCAGACGTGTTTCCAGGTAAAAAGTCACAAGATTAAACATATCATTTGTTAAGTATTACCTTGAAACAAAAGGGAAATATTTGGAACATACAGGGTGGATGAATTTCAGCATTTATAAAATGGTAGTTATCAATTTTAAATTCCAAGAATTTGTATCTAATTTGGAAGGTATTTCGCTGATAGGAGCCTATAATACTGTGAAAACATCAACATATATTTCCCCATTATTATTATGTTATTACAATATTAATATAACTATATTACCATTACCCAGATATACATATGGTTATCATCAAACCCTTTCCTAGTTATTACATTTGTTACCTTCTTATCACCTTATTACCCCAGTATTACATCTTATTACTGTGATGTATTACCCAGTTATTACTTTGGTAATTACATGTTATTACCTATATATTACCTCTTTAATATCGCACTGTTACCCCACTATTACCATTTTATTACTGTGCTGTAATGTAAAGTGCTACCTGAGTTTCTTCAACTTCCCTAAGTGCTAAATCAATTACACTCATGTTTAATTTGGATGAAAGTGTGTACAGATCAATGATAAAATATTATTGAGTAATATAGTACTGTCCAGGAATAATATTTTTTCATTAGGCTTTTTTTGCCTTTATATATTTCAAGTTCAAAATATAAATTATTGTCACATGACCCAAACGATTCAGAATTTTTCATAACTTCATAGGAACAGCTGAAGAGAGCCAGTAAATGTTAGAGAGAGAAGGGATGACATGCAGCAAATTGTTGTCTTTCCTTTAGTCACAGTATTGGGTCAATGTATTTCCTATTGTAACATGACATAGAGCTTGCATTGCATATTGAACTTGAATTTGTGCACCATGTTGATGTGTGGAAACTTGGTTTGTTATTTACAACACAGCGGTTGTGTTGCCCACATTTAGGTTTAGATCTTTGTGGGTCTAAATGATGATGAGCATAGCCTATGACCGACGGTAGGTACAGATGTTGTACCACAAGTTAATATGGGCGCACTGCACTCTGATTGCTAACAGTGGTCTTCACTCTGCGTTTGAGCTGCGGCATCAACAAACACCTCAGGCAGTTTCATTACACTTAATTACAACACATTAAACGGGATTGTCACAAACGCCCAAGCTGCAACTGGACCCTGCTCTACTTAACGGTAGCTGAATGTTGATGCCTGATGGAAATCTGATACCAAGTCACATGTGTCACTGCTGAGTCTGTCAGCATATAATATAAATCATACTAATATAAATCTTGGCCATGTCTTGTACAAAAATATTGTTGTTCATGTTTCGGGGCTGTTTTAATTCCAGTGGTCCAGGGGCACTGGTCAAAATTGGTGGCATACTGAATTCCACCAAGTATCAGGCAATTTTGTCTGGCAATCTGGTCGCCTTTGCCAGAAGGCTGGGACTTGGCCGTAGGTGGACTTTTCAACAAGACAATGACCCAAAACATACCTCAAAATCCACAAAGAAATGGTTCTGTGACAACAAAATCAAAGTACTGCCATGGCCAGCTCAGTCGCCGGACCTCAATCCAATCAAAAACCTATGAGCCAAGTTGAAGAGGGCAGTTGATAAACTCAAGGATGTGAAGGATCTTGAAAGAATCTGCATAGAGCAATGCTCCAAAATCCCTCTAAATGTGTTCCTTAACCTAGTCAAACATTTCAGGAAAAGACTCCATGCTGTTATCCTTGCCAGAGGTGGTGGCACTTCGTACTGAATAAGGCATGCCAATAATTATGAAAAATAATTTTGGTCAAATGTTTGTGTTAAATAATTTCAGGAGTTTGGTTGGATTCATTGCAACATTAAAGTACAGTGTTTCTAAAATCTTTTTAGTTTGAGTTTCTCAATAATTATATTGTTTCTGTTTTTATAGTATTGTTTGTGCATTGCCAGTCAGGGGTGCCAGTAACATTTGAGCCCAGTGTATATGGAGCATTTTGTCAAAATATTATCAATTAATGTAGACTTTCTCTGCTCTTTAAAATTTGTCAGAATAGGTTTAGTATTTTGCTGTGATAGGTTTAGTAGCCACTAGTAAATGTGCCTAAGCGATCAGTCAGCTGGCAGCATACGTCTCTCACTAGAGGGAAGGCGATAAACACCTATCAGTGTAATATTATAGTTGATTCCCATTTTATGGCTCAAGGCCAGAAATTAAACAAAGAGGCCTTAAGATGGTCTCGGACAAAAATCGCAACACCTTCTCCCCTACTAACCCTATAAGATCTGAAAACAGTATACCCATTATGGGAAAACTTTTCATCAGTTATTTTTTGTTAGACATCTTTCAGATAGGATAAGGATATCTGGTGTATTTTGGTCAGAATATTTACAAAATCTAGCCTAGGCAATAGGTTTCTTATATGTAGATGTAGTAAATCCAATCTGGTCTACTAACAGATTCATAAGTCTGGTCAGAATATTGTATTTGAATTGCAATCAGATTTTGCTTAACTACCCCATTGGGCCTGATAATAAATCCTGTGTAGAGCTGACCCAGTCTTATAGACACACGGCAAGGAATATTAAATACAACATTAATCCTGATGCAGAAGAGTCTAATCCTGAGTAACAGCCCCCAAGTGATGGTGTCAAACATCAAAGGCTCTACAGGAGGCTAGAATAATTTACGTTTGAAGCTAGGATGCTGGAGCCACACCTGTTTGGGTGCAGCCCATCCCGGCAGAAAACACGTGGTTGGTCCTTAAAAGCTGGAAATAATGCTTTCCCAGAGTCCAGTAAGGTATTTATGAGTGTCTTAAAATCCTCTGAGTTTTTTAGACAGTTGAAGTTTAATATAATTTGATTCAACATGGACAATAACAGCTGAGGTGGAGGATTGCTTGCTAATGAGTGACAGTAGCATAGCATTTAAATCCAGGACCTGAGCACCTGGGTAACAGAAAACTACCCTCCTGACAAACATTTTGGATCATGGATGAGGCCACAATTAAAATACCTGGAATAATTAGGGGATTCTATTTTGAACGGTGGGGGATCTCCCTGGTTATCTGCCTCCTAGGTTGTTGGGGGCTGATAAAAAAATTAGCCGGCCTAGAGGAGGGCAGGGAATGATGCTGTTTTCCCTTCGAGAGCAAGACTGTAGTGCTGATGGCAAGGTGGGGGAGTTCTCAATCCTCCGGTTTGTGGTTGGTACTTCTAGATCTTCCAGGACCTGGAATCTCTTACCAAGTTGAAGCGACTTTGTTAGTCTTTTTGGTACTACGTCTCCTGAAACACCCTGGAATAGCAATCCGGGTCTCAGGAGGCAGTGCTGATTGAGTGGAACAGACCTGGTTAATTTGGTTTAGCACCTAGCTTAGGCCAGGGACCCTCCAGGGGGACCGAGGGAACCCTCATGGTCACTGACCGTCCAGAGTTTGGGGTACCTCCAACTCCAACTCCTTATTCTGGCACAGCACAGACACTCTGACTCAAGTGCTGGCAGGAGACACATCCGGTGATGAGTGGACCCATAGTCTGGCCAACAGGCAGAACTTGATCCTGAAGGTGGCAGCGTGTTTTTAGCAAGGAGGCTAGAAAAATACTGGCAAGCAGAAGTTAGCTTATTTGTTGACAGATGCAGAGATTATAAACTATTAAAAACAAACACAGTATCTCACAAATGTGAGTACACCCCTCGCATTTTTGTAAATATTTTATTATAACTTTTTCATGTGACAACACTGAAGAAATGACACTATGCTACAAAGTAAAGAGTGTGCAGCTTGTATAACAGCGTAAAATTGCTGTCCCCTCAAAATAATTCACACAGCCCTTAAGGTCTAAACCACAGGCAACAAAAGTGAGTACACCCCTAAGTGATAATGTCCAAATTGGGCACAATTAGTGTTACAAGGTCTCAGGTGTGAATGGGGAGCAAGTGTGTTAAAGTTGCGGTTTTTGCTCTTATACTCCCTCATACTGGTCACTGGAAGTTCAACATGGCACCTCATGGCAAAGAACTTTGAGGTTCTGAAAAAATAATTGTTGCTCTACATAAAGATGGCCTAGGCTACAAGATTGCCAAGACCCTGAAAATGAGCTGCAGCACCGTAGCCAAGACCATACAGCGGTTTAACAAGACAGGTTCCACTCAGAAGAGGCCTCGCCATGGTCGAACAAAGAAGTTGAGTGCACATACTCAGCGTCATTTCCAGAGGTTGTCTTTGGGAAATAGACATGGGTGCTTCCAGCATTGCTGCAGAGATTGAAGGGGTGATGGGTAGGGGTGGTACAGTTCAGGAAAAAACATCCGAACCGTTTGTTTCGCTTGTCTCAGTTTGGTGTATGTGTGCGTTGAACGGTTTGTTGGTACACTGCTAATGTGCACAAACCACTTACTGCCGTTGTGTCCAATTTCACCACCTATGTTAAAACACTTACCAGAAATGACAAGCGGGGTGAGCGTGACAAACGCAATACATGGCAGCCGATCGAACTAACGCGTCACGTGGGTCTGGCTGCTCCCGAATTTCAAAACAGACTAATGGTGTCTCGTTCTGAATACGATATCATATTTTGTGAAAAAAGTTCACCGAAACGTGTTTCTGAAACCATTTTAAGCGAGAAATTGGTCATACAGTTGCTGAATCTGTCTCCATTTCAGATTGAAAAAGTTTTTAAAAAGAATTTGAGAGGCGGCGAGCCGAGTGTGTAGTGCTGCAGGGGATGTCATGTGTATTTTTATAAGAGCTACACTGAAGTTGACAGTTTGATAAATGCAAGTTATTTCAATTGTTATTCTGTAATATTTCAATCTTCAAGTGCTAAAAAGGCACGTAAGTTCCTGTAAATGGCAATACACACTCATTTTTTAGCCAAATAAATGAAAAGCTTGTTGAGATCTTCATTGTCTTCCCTCTTGCTGTATCAAAATCTCATGTAGCTTTCCTCAGAGATGGTCCTGTGAGGGTTCCCGGTCCAGGTCAGGTTGCCTCCACACCTCAGACTGAACAAACACTATTTCCCATTACACACGAACGCAGCACACACCACAGAGAGCAATCACCTGAATACTAACACCTGCCACAGCACCACAGTATAAAACCATGTCACACACACAGCCTCAATGCGAGGTATTGTCTTTTTGTAAGCAAACTGAGCATTCTAGAGCATCTGATTTACCTGTGTATTGACCATTGTTTGTTTTCCACTCTCGAGATTTGCCTAGTGTTCTGTACAGTTGCCTGATTCTGCCCTTGACTTGACTTTGCTGCCTGTGACCTGACTACGCTCCTTGGATCTCGTACTTCTGCCTGTGCCTTCCTGGTTTTGACCTCTGCCTCTCGACCACGCCAAGCCCTGCACCTGTGTACCTCTGCCTGAGTTTCCTTGCCTCTGACCCTGCTTTCTGACCTAGCCTAAGCCTTGTTGTTATTGTACTTCTGCCATTGGATCCATCTGCATATTTGTCACAGTACAGTCTATTCCAATAAAAATATTTTATTTCTTCATACAGAGTAATATCGTTACAGGTCCCAATAATGTGCTTAAAGTCAAGTCAAATTCTTTTTGTGCATGATATAACTATTTTTTATACCATATCTTAAATTGTTAAATTGTGGATAATTAACCTATGTATCATATGCTGAAGTATATTTCTGGAGTGTTAAGATTAAAAGAAAAAATAACAACAAGAACCGTACAGAACCGAAAACCCTGACCCTAAAACCGTGATACAAACCGAACCGTGGGTTTTGTGAACCGTACCACCCCTAGTGATGTGCGCTCAGCTTATACGATGCACAATTGCATCAAATCGGTCTGCAAGGCTGTCATCCCAGAAGGAAGTCTCTTCTAAAGAGAGAAGAAAAAGAAGCCCACAAACAGTTTGCTGAAGACAAGCTGACTAAGGGCAGTGATTACTGGAACCATGTCCTGTGCTTTGATGAGACCAAGATAAACTTATTTGGTTCAGATGGTGTCAAGTGTGTGGTGGCAACCAGGTGAGGAGTACAAAGACAAGTGTGTCTTGCATACAGTCCACCATGTTGGTGTGAGTGTCATGGTCTGGGCCTGCATGAGTGCTGCCACAACTGGGAAGCTACCGTTCATTGAGGGAAGCATGAATGCCAACATGTACTGTGACATACTGAAGCAGAGCTTGATCCCCGTCCTTCGGACACTGGGCAGTATTCCAACATGGTAACAACCCAAACACACCTCCAAGATGAACACTGTCTTGCTAAAGAAACTGAGGGTAATGGTGATGGACATGCCAAGCATGTCTCCAGACCTAAACCCTATTAAGCATCTGTAGGGCATCCTCAAATGGAAGGTGGAGGAGCGCAAGGTCTCTAACATCCACTAGTTCCGTGATGTCATCATGGAGGAGTGGAAGAGGACTCCATTGGTAACCTGTGAAGCTCTGGTGAACCTCATGCCAAAGAGGGTTAAGGCATGCTGTAAAGTAATAGTGGCCACACAAAATATTGACACTTTGGGCCCCATTTCGACATTTTAACTTAATGTAGGGGTGTACTCACTTTTGTTGCCAGCGGTTTAGACCTTAATGGCTGTGTGTTGAGTTATTTTGAGGGGACAGCAAATTTCTTAAGATATCAAAATACACCATGTTATTTTAAGCTGTAATGCATTGTAAATTACTAATGAACTTGATATTTTACTCAAAAAGGTATTCTCTATATGTTCAGTAGTGTTTTATACAGAGTTTGTTTTACCTGAATCTCCTGATGATGCATCTCTGGAGCTGAGGGTTTCACCGACCAGTGGTACCTGTGCCAGACCACTTGCTCATTGAAGAAAGACTTGTTGGACACAGAAGGTGACACTTTGCTGGGGGCTGCCGTGAAATCAGCATAGACTGCATGATATAGAAGCAAAAAGAAGACAAAGTGTATTTCCACTACATTTAATGTAATTCCAAAGTTTGACATGATAACATTTTGAAGCCTGACACACATTGGTCCTTCGAACCTGAAACAAAAATTATTTTCTCTCCAGTTGTCATTGTATATTTAAGCAATAATGCACAACGGGGTGTGTTATTTGTCCAATACACCGCAGCTAAGAGCTGTTCATATGTACAATGCTTTGCGTAGTCCCTGGGGACTACACTTAGCTGTGGTATATTCGCAAAATATTAGAAACTCCCAAGATGCCTCATTGCTTTTAGGAACTGGTTTCTGGTGCCTGGGCATAATACCTGGATACAACGCTTAGCCATGGTATATTGGCAATATATCATAAACCCCTGAGAAGATATGAAACAGTTGGTACTCACCCTGCCAAGCACTGGCACAGTGTACAGCGGTATTCCATCATGATGCAGTGAGGCTTGTTGGTTCATCATCCAAGATGGCTTGACCTAGCTCATAAAGATGTTTCAGTCTGCTTCAGGTTTTGAATGACAATCTGCAAAAATCAACTGGAGATATAGATTTTTTCCATCGAGTTACTTCTTCATTTTACATGTGGTGTAACTGCTATTAAATTAAAGTGAGTGAATTAAGCCAGAACATGTAAATATACCCAGAATCTTATTATGTGGTTTTGTAGGGCAGCAAATGAACATTGTGCTGCCTGGGTACTAAGGACAGGAAGCTGATGGCAATAGGGTTTTAACATTCTGGTACAGACCTGCCTAAATTTAAGAATGCAATGTTTTTGTACAAATAAATGTAATATCAGATTAATTTACAAAAGAATAAGGCTTTCATAAAAGTAATAAGGCACTTTTGTCATACTAGCTAGTTGTAACATGCAGCCCATTTTAAAAGGAAATACCTGAGCATTCAAACTACTGTAGATAGCTAGCTAGCATAAGAATTATGACTGCTAAAATGATAATTACAATTAATCAATAACAATTTTAAATGTTATTTTAAAACCAGAAGTGGCATATTAACTTTATATATACATATATAACTTATATATAACTTACCTGGACTCAAGTATTGTCAAAGTTATCCATTGTAACGTGTGGAAAGAGATAGAGGCAATTGCAAAAGATCTCAATAAACCAAACAGTGTTTATTCATGAACACTTAGATATAAAACAAAACCAGCCACGAGGGGCAAAACAGGAATAACGAACACACAATGAAACATACGAATAAACTGTCATAGGAACTGCTTACAGAAATAATAACCGACAATAGCATTTTAGTACAGTAGGGTTTAAATACCCATCTAATGAATAAAGCTAAACAGCTGTGTAACAGTGCACGGTATGGAGGACCAAGTCTGACAAAATAAGAAATAAATATATAAATAAATAAATGCTAAAAAAATAAATAAGCATACAATTAATTGCACAATAAATACAGTAAATAAATAAATCTAGGCAGTAATTAAAATATACGATGAGACATTAATGTGTATATCTCTGTTAATTAGCTTCTTTATTTATTCACCTTTGTAATAATTACCTCATTTATTTATTGTCCGTTATAATTTTCAACTTTATTTATTTATGACTTATTTTTTAAATGATTGTATTTATGTGTATATTATAATATTTTTGTCTGTTTTATTCTTCCTTTGTATTTTTTTACCCTATTTATTTCTTAAACGCTATTTATTTCTACCTGTCATATATACATTTCTGTATGCATTTCTGCCTCATTATGCAGATAAAAATGGGCTGTGTCTTAGGGGGAAAACATCTGTCCATTGGTTGGTTGGCATTATACTGCATTGGTCGAATCTACATGGCTTTTCCCCACCAAAAAGCATTGTTTAGCAATTATTTGTGCATTGCTGGAGCCGGGGCACAAGATCTTCACTGTACATACAATAACATTGGCATCTCCCATGCATATGTCAATAACAACCCCAGAAAGAAGGACATAGCTGTCTTACCAAAGTTGTGACACACAATTGTATGTGTGAGGGAACAATTGTTTGTTGTGGATTGAATCAAACTTATTTTCAGTGGTTAAAAAGCAATTTGCAGATGGGGGTTGAGTAGGAGAGGAAAATATAACATAGTGGTCAGAATGAAACCGGAATAGGGGTTGCGTCGTAATAGTTAATAAACAGCATTTGCTAAAGATAAAGTCAAGTACACAGGGCTGCCAAATCTCATCCATTTGATTGGTTTCACACTGTGTGTAACCAATCAAATGCATGTGTCTCACGGCCAATGCGTGAGAGTTGGCAGGGCTGAGTACATTACCTCAGTGTTTTTCAACCCTCTCCTTAGGGCACACCAGACGTTCCACAGTTTAGCTGTAGCCCCTAAACCAGCTTACCGTGTTTATTAATCAAAGGTCTGATGATTAGCAGAGGAGTTGAATCAGGTGTGCTAGCTCAGAAGTAGATCAAATACATGGAACGGCTGGTGTTCCCGAAGAGAGGGTTGAAAAACACTGCATTTCATGTCTTATGAGAAGGAGGGGCCTAGGAAAGCGTGAGGTCAAAGGATAACAGGAGTGGAAGGAAATTATTCAAAAACTGTAGGCCATATATATATATATATATATATTTCTCAGGAAATTTAATTATAAATGTGTCAAGATGATTAAATAGAATTAATGGAAAAATTACATTGACAGAATGGATTACAAAAGAGGACAAATACAATTAAGCGAAATAGAAGTGATGTCAAAATAAAAAAAAATAAACCTGTGCTACCACAAAAAACTGTCAGATGAACAGATAGTAGTGTTATTCTGAGAGAATCCATGTCCCTCTCAGGACCCAAAAAATGTCAATACCTGAGCTACATTCTTCATCACTGAACACACACAGCAAATAAATTAAGTTTCAGGGTTAGAAATCCTCCACCTCTAGCACCACAAAGTTAGAGAAAGTAATTGTATGTTTGTCCGAGTCTCCTGAACTGCCATTTAACACTAAAATCTTATCACAATCCCGGTAGGAAGTCATTGGCATGAAATAATGTCAATTAGGAAAAGCTGTAACTGCTAGCCACAGTGATACAGCTGTGTCAGGATGCACCCTTCCTTGTGAGGTTTAAGGCATTGACCGCAGATCATGAACATGGTTATTTAGGCACCCTAATCTGATCCGTCACACAATAACTTCAGATGGGGTCTGATATTTAACTACTTGATTCTGCAGCATGTCAATGACCCTAAAAACACATGTCCAAGTTCATAAAAATATATATTTGGCCAAAGGTTCTGCTACAGATGGCATGGCCTCCAAAGAGCCCAAATCTTAAAATTATTGAGGCTGTCTGTGAACACATGGACAGACAGAAGCAAGTGATGTAGAAGAACTGTGACAAGTTCTCCAAGATGCTTCGAACTACCAGCCAAATATTACTGATGCATTTTAAATGCAAAGGGCAGTCATACCAAATATTTTTTGTTGTTGATTTTTTTAAAGAGTATTTTTACATTTTACTGCTCTTTATGGTATTTGTTTAATATTTTGGAAAATCTAATTTCCTAATTTTTAAAAGCATCTTTAATTTGCTGGAAGGAAACGAAATCAAAAGCAATGAAAAAACACTTCTAGTCTAAAGGAAGTCCCTGACTGATCCCAGTTCATCATTTAATATTCTAAGAGAGACAAAGAAAAACATTCTTGCTGAAAAAAATTGACCCTAAACTTAAATTAATATATTTTAATATATCCTTTTTCATCTATTCAACCATTTAATATATCCTTTTTCAACCATTTCAACCATTGCTTTACAGTCTACTTCTTTTTATTACCCTTACACTTTGTATCACTTCACATATAATTTTGGTATCCATACAATTAAGCATAATGTGCTTGATGACCAGCTAAGTCAACAGATCAGATACACAGATCATGGAAGTTGGAGATCTTGTCGATTTACCCATATCTAGCATTGTTTTATACTCGAATTATGAACCTGACTGTCAACAAAGTTCACAAATATGACATGGGTGCATGTTTATTTTAACTAAATAAAGCAGAAGAAAATCACGAGGCTATCGTTTTCATGTAAGCATTGATGTACTACAGCACATACATTCGCGTACATTCAACTTGCCTACGACGTAAAATGAGTTTTGTACAAATTGACATATATATATATATATATATATATATATATATATATATATATATATATATATATATATATATATATATATATATATATATATATATATATATATATATATATATATAACAACAAGGCTCATATGCAATAGGTTATTACGGAAACACTGCAAGTATGTGATGTTCTCAATGACACTATACAAGAGGGATGTTATATCAAGCGGACTGTTTGTAGACATATCGTTTTCTGACCGAGCTGCATACGTGGTAGGACAGAGTCCTTTGACATTGATGGGGAGGAGGCGGTACAGTAACAGTGTTACAAAATTCAAGATTTGTTGTTGGTAAAATAACGTGATTCCCGCTTTTTGGTTACAATTTATATCGAATCATTGTAACTTTTGGCGGAGTCATGTTTCGGCGAACATTGCTGTCCATCGTGAGGAACATAATAAATGCTTCAGCCTCCAGAAAGGTAATGTTCTAGCCCGTCTCATCTACTGTACTAGCTAGTTTGGCTTATATCATCTGTAACGAGGAAGGTTACGGTGGCTATGAAGGTGCTGCAAAGTAAAACAACTTCAGAGCCAATTAAGTGAGATTCAAACACGACGAATATAATGTATTAAGTCGCCTTTATTTTAGATTATTGAATGTTGCAAAAAATGATCTAACGCTTTAGCTGAAACAAGCTGGCGTTGCACCCGACCAGATAATACCATTAGATAATTCGCTTTACTTTATATGTAACACTCACACAGTGTTTGCAGGTCAGATTTATTGATAAGGAGATACGAATTGGTCTTTGTAAATATAAACTACGTTACATTTACAAGTAATTTACTGTACTGTTTTGGTCAAACTCAAAACAGATCTTTTATTATACATCTAACCTACAAAAGCTTAGAGCTTGTGATCAGTTGTGTGTGCCTCATGGTAATTGCTTGAGAGTTGACACCTCTGAAAATGACATTTTCAGTAGATTTTGAAATAAAAGTGTAATCTGATATAAAATCAAGTTCAGGTATTTGTTATTGATTAAATAAATGGCATATTGTGTTTGAATGTTTATGCTTCTGACATTACAAAAGTTACCTATTTCTAAGTGGGTGTGGCTGAATTCTCAACTCCTCCACATTCCACACACTGCAGATAGGACACCTTTGTATAAGTAACTGCCTCACAGCACAACTGCATCACAAATGGCCATGGTTTAGTATCCTGGTTCTGGCATTTCTATGATGCCCAGAGGCTCAGTTAGGGGTGATGCTAATTGGTATAGCGCTGCACAGGGTAAGCCGACAGGAATACCTTGTCACAATGCTTTTGTGACATCCTTGTTGTCAGGGTCATCCACCTGTGTATTAATCACATTTGTGAAGTTGACAAATGTGTAACCTCCCACGCATGTATCTACTTAAGGTTTATTTGTTGAATGAGCAGTGTGATGAGAATCAGACAACTTAGCGACAAGTCCTTGGAGAAAGCTTGTGATCAAACTTTGACCAGCCTGCAACTGCTGAGGGTTTGCCAAAGAGACATTGCTTTAGGGGCATTGACATGACAAATTGGGGGGGGGGGACAAATGGGGAACCCCACTGACCAAAAAAATGGGAGGATACTCTTAAAATATATATATACCTTTAAAAGTGCAACTACTTCCAGGTCATGGAAGAGTGAAGATTGCTAATGGACATTCACCAAACTTGGAGATCCCCAGTTTTTACACTACTCTAAAAATGAGGCAATTCATTTCCATGGAGTATTTCATAAATTGCTAAACAGATTTTTCTGTTTGAAAGTGTTTTTAAACAGACTTTGTTTGCTCCCATTTGGTAATAGTGGGATGTACTTTTAACCAGTAAGTTAAGACAGCGCTGAATTTTTCAACTGGTTGCTCAGTAGTACACCACTCTTTAAATGTTATTGTTGAATTCAAGAAATGTGAATAATGCAACCAGAAATCTCAGGCTGTGTTGACCCAGTTTGCTCCATTGTATTGGATTTCATATTAAACAATCTGATGTGGTAGGTCAAAAGTTAGTGAGAAAAAAATGTAATGAATGATTCTGCATCCAAAAATCCCAACAACATGCACCCACTTTAATTGTTCTTTAAGCAGTAACTAGCTACCTTTTACGGACAGGGACAATTGGCCAAATGGGCTGATTTAAACTTATTCTTGGAAATATTTGAATGTGTCCCATTTGAACAATACTTTAAAAACTATCCTATCTACACCCTTCAAGTCATCTAATGTTTTTGCAGATCCTCTAAAAAAATGAGTGCAAATAGGTCTAACTGCAACTGAGATTTATTGTATCCACCTAAAACAGATTTGTTCATGTCATTATTTTAGGCATTAGAGCAAGAGGGCTGTCTTGTAAGAAATGTATTTACTTGCCGGTTGGTTGGTGCCACCTCTCCATATCAAACACAATGCCGGGCTCTTCACAGCACTTTACAGGTATGTTACTTTTCCACCATGTTAAGACAACAGCAGATGTGCCTTTTCAAATGGTACTGTACTTTTCAGTCTAGTCTTAGCTCTTAAAGGGTTTGTCTTCGCACAAAGGGTTTGTAGTTTTACATGCCTTTTGAATGATTCTTTAGGAAACATCCACATCTCCAAAACCATTAAAGTTGCTTTCATACTTTCTGTATAATCCTTAAGTAAAACATAATAGGTTTGCAGTACACACAATTCAGTCTTGCTTTATGATTTTGTCATCTTAATATGTTGCGTTGAAGACGCAGACTGAACCAAAAAACTAAAGTTTCAGCTATCTCGTCTTTTACAGTGTGTGTACAAAGTAGTTTTTACAAACAGCATTTATAGGGCATAGTAACAATAATATCACAGGTGATTCCAATCTTCATCTGTGTCTTGTGTGCAGTTATTTAATACACATTTTAATTACTAACATGCAGTTATTATACATGGAAATTAACAATCAATTACATTTGATCATTTTAAACAATTGGGTGAGTAGGCACTTTGGACATACGTTCTGTATAAAAACATCTGGTGTTTTATTTGTATACGATACCAATTCTGATCTTTTTGCAAAAACCCAGACACTATCTATATATTTTCTGTAGTATTATTTCATAGCTTGCATTAAGAAACACACTTCCTGCATAGATTGTGCTTGAAACCAGCCTACAAAGGTACTCAGGAAAGAATTCTCACAGAATTGTGATACCTTTTTAACTAGCATCAATATTGATAACATCACATCATGAGGTCCCTGGTATTTCTCGCTCTAAACTACACAACCCAGATCTGTTATTTGAATTTTGTTTTACAGGTAGAAGGTTAAAATTACAGATGCGTTACGTGAGTAAGTGCAAGGTGTCCATTTTTTTTCTTTATATTGTTGCTTAATTCACTCCCCCCTCTTAGCGCTTCAATGTGAAAGAAACTCCCCAGGCAGCCACAGAGGAGGAGGTGGGGGCCTTCACCAAACTCATTGAGGCCATGGGTTTCACCGGACCTCTTAAGTACAACAAATGGGTAAGTGCCTCTAATATCATCAAACCACAAAAGTTCTCACCTATTGAGGAATTTTTGGTTAAATTTTCAGGCAACCAAACTTTATGCACAATAAAATCTGTATAAAGTATGTGGAGTACTCCCCACCAGTGGTGTTTTCACAATACAATTTTTTGGGGGATAAAATGCAGTTTTTGTTGATGTAGAGCACCTACAAATGCACCTTGATGACTACCCTAGCTCACCTACTCTGCCTGCCAATGCCTTTTTTCATTTCTTCAAAGACATCATAAAAATGAATGCATCTCTGTCTGGTCAGTCTCCCACCTCCCCCCACCCCAAGTCTTTTAAAAACACATATGTAAGAATTTCTATGTTACACAAAACATAAAGCAGGATTTTGATGTAAATGTGCCCATAATAAGCCAGGCCACGTAGGCAGAGGAAAATACGAGCTGCGCTCTGCTCTCTCATTGCGTTTGTCGATGTAGTTAGAGCAGTGGTGAGAGACAGCGCAAGATATAGAGAAAGTTTTACAGTAGCAATTATCGTAGGAGCTTAGTTTCGGTTTCATCCGTAATTTGAGCGTGAACTTGACAGACTACCTTGGGTTACGTCATTTCCGATCTGTGATTTATAGATGCAGATGTTATTGTTAATCACAATTTTATCTCTAAATATTGTTTTTGGCAGTTATCTATTTCTCCAATCTAGTTGTTCATCATTAATGTACACTATTTTATATTGAGGTGTCCAACCTGCAAGTTGCTCTTTAAATTAGTAAGTGGTCACTTTTTAATGTTCACAGAGAAAAAGTTACTGACATTTTTTTTTCTCATGTCTATCGGTGGGGAATACTGAATGATCATTGGCTGATTCATCTGTCAGTAAAGACACATGGGTTGATTGCTTTGCTATGGTTTTAGTTCTTCGATGCATTGTTGAATCTGATTTAATGAAAAGTGTCTACGTAGTTACGAGCTAAGTGCTTATTATACATAGTTTTCCAACTTAATTTATTTTCAATCAATTTATTGCTTCTGTCTGTTTGGTTTGCAGAAAATCAAAATTGCTGCCTTGCGCATGTACACATGTTGTGTAGAGAGAATCAACTATGATGAATTCTTTGAGAGTAAGTATTTGCCTTCGTCTTTAATCCCTTCTGTAGTTTCACCAACGAGACACAATCTCCCAGCCACATCGCAATCCTTAAACTACAGACAGGTAGAATTGCATATGGAAAAGGATATTGATTGAAGTTGGTGTGCTTGCTAGTCTTGACATCTGTGTTCTAGAACGAGTTGCAATTCTAAAGGGTGCTAGTAATGGTAGTTTTGGGAATAAATATATCTTCTATGTTTATGATAGTTTAAGAACCATGAATATTTCAAGTGAGGTCTTGTTGAGATGATGTGAGCCAGTCTCACCTCACAGGTCTATTATGCACTTTGTGCATTTATTTTGAATGTATGATCCTTGCAGCGTTTTTAGAATTCAATGGATTGTGTCAATTCTTAGATCATAAATGTGTGCAGAAGTAAGTTTAACTTATGACAGGTCTGGAAAATTAAAGAACTACTAGAAAATCTACAGTGTCTCTGGTTTAACTATTGATAGGTACCTCAGATATGGTCACTTGTCTTTTAAAAAATGTATTTCGTTTCAGCTTTATTTACACATTCTGCCTTACAACATTCAAGTAACATATAAAGGCAACAGTTCAGAAATGTAAAGGTGTTAGTGGCCATATGCTTTTCACTTCTTAATAATTGTCTAATTGATACTCAGAGGGATAGTTAAAGCCTTTTAAATCTTTCTGTATCCTTCTCCTAACTTCTGCCTTTCCACAACTTTGTCCTGGAGCCCTTTTCAGCCCTTTCCAACCATGGTGTATTCTTTGCATTGCTGTGCGCTCCTAGTAATGGACTAATCATAGAACAGCCAGTTCTTACATGAAGTAATCAAAACTACTACAATTGTTGTCAGGTGTGTGATCTGGGAAGAGACTGGTTGTACCTGAGCAAGTTAATAATGTTTACTCTAAGGGGTACATTTTAATTATTGTTCAGAGTTTTTGTAAATGTTACTTTCACTTTGATGTCAAGGGTTAAAATGTGTAAATTCAGCTGGGAAAATGTCAATTGAATTTAATTTCTATGGTGTAATGTGACAAAAGTTAAGGATTTTGACAGGGTATGATGATCTTCTATAGGCACTATACAGGGAGGGAATTTTATTTTGATCCCCTGCAGATTTTGTACATTTGCCCACTGACAGAGAAATTATCCGTCTATAATTGCAGGTAGGTGTATTTGGACTGTGGGAGACAGAATAACAACAAATATGTTTGAAGAAATTTTTTTGAAATATCCAGAAAAAGGTTTGAACTTTAAAAAAAGTTTGAAATTGATTTGCATTACAATGAGAAGTATTTGACCCCTTTGTAAAACATGCCTAAGTACTTGGTGGCAAAAACCTTGTTGGCAATCACAGAGGTCAGATGTTTCTTGTAGTTGGCCACCAGGGCCTTTATGTATAAAAGATTGCGCAGCTCACATACCAGAAGATTGCGTTCTACCAAAACTGGAAAAGTACCTACGCACAGAAATATTCACATGTATAAAACCAGTCGTACGCCAGGTCCTGCGCACCTTTTCTTCATAAATAAATATTAATCTCTTACATACCTACTACAAGAACTGTTTGCGTCAGGTGTGAATTTGATAGTGCGGCTCGTTGGGAGAATATCAATCTCATATTGGTGTTCTCCTGATGTGGAGAAGTGAAAATATTGCTGCGCTTGTCATGTTATTTTTTTATATTTCATCAACTTTTAAGATTAATTATGAACTGCTTCACCAGCCTTGTGTTTAAACATAGGCTATACGTTAGTAACCAGTGTTGTATGCAAGTTATGTTTTACTGACCATCGTCCCGTAAACGTCCCAAAGTCGTTTATGAACCGTCCCAGACGGTTATTTTTATATATAATTCGGGACGCCTTGTATTTCGAGCCCTGGCCAGAGCAGCCATTGCGAAACAAGTAGCTATAGCATCATCTTTTATGGGTCCTTTTATAGGCTACACCTAATTTCACAGACCTTGATCACTTATTTACACATAATCCATGGGATCAATTGAGCATCACACATGAGTGGTTTTGACAACCTGTTACTGCGTTTCATCCTTGGGAGGTGGATTGGTGCGTCATTCCTCCTGTGCCTTTTGGATGAGCCAGAGTCAGGCTCACAAAGACAATTGCATTTTCCCATGCAAATCTTGTAGTTGCACAGCACATATTTCATCTTTGGTAAGTAATCTGTGCTTCGTGCAATATTAACCATATAGAGGTTGACGGCCCGCACATTCCCGCGTCAAATACATTTTTATACATCACACCATGTGCATGAAATCCAGCGTATGCAAGCTTTTCATGCCTACGCAACATTTATACATTAGGCCCCAGGTTTGCAAACATCTCAGGAGGGATTTTGTCACACTCTTTGTCATCAAGGTTTCGAGGCTGACGTTTGGGAACTTGAACCTTCAGCTCCCTCCACAGGGATTAAGGTCTAATGACTAGCTAGGCCACTCCAGGACCTTAATGTGCTTCTTCTTGAGCCATTCCTTTTTTGCCATGGCTGGACTACCCATCCACGACACACGTTTTCAATGCCCTGGCTGAGGGAAGGCAGTTCTCACCCAAGATTTGACTGTACATGGCCCTGTCCATCATCTCTTTGATGCAGTGAAGTTGCAGAAACCCCCCCTTCCCCAAAGCATAATGTTTCCACCTCCATGTTAGATGGTGGGGATGGTGTTCTTGGGGTCATAGGTAGCATTCTCCTCCTCCAAACACGGCGAGTTGAGTTGATGCCAAAGAGCTCGATTTTGGTCTTATCTGGCCACAACACTTTTACCCAGTTCTCCTCTGTATCATTCCGATGTTCATTGGCAAACTTCAGACTACATGTGCTTTCTTGAGCAGGGGGACCTTGAAGGCACTGCCGAATTATAGTCATTCACGCCATAGTGTGTTACCAATTATTTTCTTGGTGACTATGGTCCCAGCTGCCTTGAGATCATTGACAAGATCCCACTGTGTAGTTCTGGGCTGATTCCTCACTGTTCTTATGATCATTGCAACTCCACGAAGTGAGATCTTGCATGGAGCCCCAGACCGAGGGAGATTAACAGTTATCTTGTGTTTCTTTCATTTCCGAATAATCGCACCAACTGTTGTCACCTTCTCACTAAGCTGCTTGGTGATGGTCTTGTAGCCCATTCCAGCCTCTTGTAGTTCTACTATCTTGTCCCTGACATCCTTGGACAGCTCTGTGGTCTTGGTCATGGTGGAGAGTTTGGAATCTGATTTGGAAACTGCTTGCTTCTGTGGACAGGTGTCTTGTATACAGGTAACGAGCTGACATTAGGATCACTCCCTTTAGTCTAAGTCAAAGTCGTTTATCATATGCATCGAATGACATCACATCATCCTATGCTTTTGACATGGCTCGTCACATCTATGCAGTGGGCTTAAAAAGATTTACAACAATATAAAGAATTTTAAAACAACAATGACAATAGTAATAATAATAATAGGCTATGTACTGAGCAGTGATCTGGAGAATGTACAACAGTAGAAGTAATAAATATTATGAATGGCATGGAAAATTGCTTTACAAGGTCCATTTGAATTCCTCTACATCAGATGTAGAGAGCAAAAAGTGACCAGAGAATGTTAGTGGTCAACAGATGATTTGTGATCAGTGTCATTGTTCCATGTTGAGCAGCCGAATGGCCTGGGGGAAGAAACTGTTTTTAAGTCTGGTAGTTCGTGCCTTGATGCTCCGGTAACGTCTACCAGACGGCAGCAGTGAGAAAAGTTCACGGCCTAGATGGCTGTGGTCTTTTAGAATGTTCTTAGTTTTTGTAATGCATCGCTTCTGGTAGAGGCTCATTTAAGCTCATTACTTGTATAAGAGGCACCTGGGAGCCAGAAATCTTGCTGATTGAGAGAAGATCAAATAATTATTTCACTCATTGTAATGCAAATCAATTAATAACTTGTTTGAAAGGCATTTTTCTGGATTTTTCTGTTATTCTGTCTCTCACTGTTTAAATAAACCATTAATACCATTAAAATTATATACTGATAATTTCTTTGTCAAGTGGGAAAATGTAAATAATCAGCAGGGAGTCAAATATTTTTTCCTCACTGTATCTACTATCTGAAACAAGTAATGCTTAAAGTAGCCCAATAACAAATAAAAGTGGCTTGTAGATTGGGAAAGTTATCCACCAGTGTGAAAAGGTGGCAGCTGCTAATTTCCCACCTTGTCCATGATGAAACATGCAACAACCTAGACCAAATTAATCGGTAATGAAATTCGTTGACTACAATTTTAGCAATCAATTTTTTTCGATTTTGTTGATTTGTTGTTTTAGCCCTAATTAGCATAACACTCTCCAAAATGTAGCCTAAGGTCTTTTTTTGAATATACACGAGTCAAACTTTTGTTTAAAAGCATAATTAGGATGGAAACGCCACTTAAGATTTTCCCTATTTTTGGTTTTGGTCAAATCGCCTTTTGAACGGTGTGATAGGGGCACTAATATGATAGCATATTTCTCAAAACTGAGATTATAATGATGAATTTGGCTGAGAAATTTATCTCAGCTTTGAGAAATTAAAGTCTTTGCTCCTTCTACACATTCTCCAGACTCTGAGTTAATTGATGACTAAATGTAATAAAATATACAACACTATCTTGTCCAAGACTCTTGTCCACAGTACTAAGCCAAGTATCTAATACTTAATGTGGTGGACTATACCTTACTGTCTCCAAGTAGTTTTTTAACATCAGCTAAACTCCTAGCGCCACTTCAATTCAACACGACAATCCAAATGTGCCTGAAGGGACCCTTTCATCGGCATCCTAAAAGATTTATGTGACACTTTACAGGCTGGTTTTACTGTTTTCTTGTTGTTTACATGTGTTAACAGGTGTACATTTTAGTCGTTTTTGAAGGAATATGGAAGTGCGTGTGCCCATGCAATCTTGGCTGACGCACCCCTCTGCTCTCTCAATCAACAGAATGCTCCCTGCCCGACACGCTTAATTCCTGGTTCCTGGTGGCACAGCTACATGTCTGGTGAGTACCTGTGTACAGGCCCTCATAAGGTGATGTTTACTGAGGTTGTGTTTTGTTGTTGTGTTTTCCATAGTATTGTAGACATGCAAGTAAATCAAAACACTTGACACTTCAGTTTCTGGCAACTCATCTAAAGGATTTGAGTTTAAAGTGGTCATTATGCTTTTTGGCTTTTCCCATTCCTTAATTGTGTTAGATATGTTTTTTGGGCATGTAATAGGTTTAAAAAGGGAAAAGAAAAAAAGTCCACCCCAAAGGGATTTTCCATGTCCAACAAAAAACACTGTTGACAAACTGCTCCAAACAGCTTGATTGTAGTCAAGCCTTTACTTTTGTGACAAACTGACGTCAGCTCGTAACAGAACTTACATTTAAAAGATTATTTTTTAAATATGGTGATGGGTTGTGTATTTCAAGACGTGAAATATTGCTGTTGTGTTTATATCAGCTGCTGTTACGGTCTCAGTCAAATGTAGCCTTGTGAGCTACCATTACAAAGTAAGCAGAAGATAACGATCTAGTTAGCGCAAGAGTTCGCTTAAAACTGAGTGTTCAACACACAGGGTGAATAGCGGAGCTGCAGCAAAGTGCAGTACAACAACAATATATATTATTTTGTTTAATTACACCATTTAAACCTATTCTGGTACAACCTCTAAATACAATGAAAATAAGCATAATATTACCTCTTTAAGTCCTGTCTAATGAGCTGCACATGTGGGATTGAAGTCACCTTGTTAATGAGAGATGTCAGTAGGGACAGCCCAGACTCATTTAAGTTGACAAACAAGCCACAAAAACACAAATAACTAGACAAGTGTTGTGTAGAAGGGCATTTCTACACACACAATGTGGCTACGTTTCCAATCCTGGCAGCTAAGATCAGGAAGAAGACGCTACAATGGGCATGCGATCACCAAAACTAGATTTTGAAACATTACCTGAATCTCGGTTTCTGCATAGACTTGCAGATGGTATGATTAGAATTTGGTGTAAACCTGAATTAACTGATTTATCAATCCTGCCTTTTGTCAGCAATACAGGGTGGCAGTGGGTTTATAATGGTAGGGGGAATATTTACAAGAGATGCACCGACACCACTTTTCCATTGCCAATGCCAATCCGAGTACTCAACCTTTACCCCTTTTCCACCAAAGAAAGAACTGGAAAAGTTCAATACCAGAGCCTATTTTGAACCAGTTCTTTTCGACAGCCAAAGAACCGGTTCTCGGCCAGGAAAACTGGTTCCAGAGCGGCACCAACTCTTTGCTGGTCGAGAAACGTTCTTTTACCACGTCGTGCTTACGTCAGGTGCTGGGGTCAATGGCCCTCATTTATGAAACGTGCGTACGAACTAAAACAGGCGTACGACGGGCGTACGGCGATTCATACGCAAAGCAGCGGATTTATCAATTTGAACGTGATCGTAGGCTGCGATAAAATCTCACGTCTGGTCTGACTTCGTGTACGCAAATTCTATAGTGTGACTAGCGGTGTTCATGGTATAACCACCCGGTT
>JACXGM010012605.1:0-23829 GCA_016801145.1 Umbra pygmaea | reverse complement strand
GGTGTCCGGAAGGGCGGCGCAGATATGAGTTTTGACCAGCCGCTCGAAGCACTTCATGATGATTGAGGTTAGTGCTACTGGGCGGTAGTCATTTAGGCAGGTGATGTAGGTTTTTTTTGGAACCGGGATAATGGTGGCCTGCTTGAAGCAGGAGGGGACTGCAGACTGTGTTAGAGAGAGGTTGAAAATGGAGGTGAATGGGTGTCCTGACTCTTTGTGGTCATTAAATATCCCATGGCACAATTGTAAGAGTAGGGGTGTTAACCCTGGTGTCATGGCCAAATTCCCAACCAGGCCTCACCTCAATCATGGCCACCCAATAATCCCCCTCCTTCCTTATTGGCATATATAACTACTCATCTCTCCACCTGATAGCTAATGTGTGGTGAGCGTTCTGGGGCAAAATGGCTGCCGTGCATTACCCAGGTGGGTGCTACACATTGGTGGTGGATGAGGTGGGCTTTCCCCCTCACTGTGTATATTGCTTTGGGTTCTTGAAAAGCGCTATATAAGCTGAACACATTTTTATTATTATTATTATGTGTAGAGGCTTGTCAGTCTTTAAAAAAATGCATCAGCGAATAATCCAACACTTTGAGAACAACATTCCCCAAAGACAAATTGGTAGGATTTTGGGCATTTCATCTTCTACAGTGCACAATATAATTAAAAGTGTACAACGAATAGGGTCAAATATCGGTGCGTAATGGGACATTGTTTTAAAATCCGTCATGAGTCTAATGGATATACTGACATGGGCTCTGGAAAATTTTGGGAAACCTTTGTCAGTCAGCACCATTCACCGCTGCATCCGAAGATTCAAGTTAAGGAAAAGCAGAATCCATACATCAACACTGTCCAGAAGCATATCCGACTTCTCTGGGACAGTAGCACAGTGGAATCATGTTTTGTGGTCCGAATAGTTTTTGGACAAAACAGCTGTCTTGTTTTCCGGGCCAAAGAGGAAAAAGACGATCCAAGCTGTTATCAGCATCAGGTCTGGGGGTGTGTCAGTGCCCATGGCATGGGTAACCTGCACATATGTGAGGGCACCATTAATGCAGAAAGTTATGTACACATTTTGGAGCAACATATGCTGCCGTCCAGACATCATCTTTTCCAGGGACGTCCCTGCATTTTCCAGCAGGACAACACCAAACCACGTTCTGCCCAGATTACAAGTGCATGGTTGCATAACCATAGAGTGCGTGTGCTAGCATGGCATGCCTGCAGTCCTGACCTGTCTCAGACTGAGAATGTGGAGTGCATAATGAAGCGCAAAATAAGGCAACAAAAGCCCTGTACACTCGTGGTCAAAAGTTCTGAGAATGACATCAGGTATTGCTGTAATTTTTTTGCTCCACAAACATTGCTCCACAAAGTTTGCTGCTTCAATGATCTTTTTGTCAGTAGTTACTAAGATATACTGAAGTATAACTACAAGCATTCCATAAGTGTCAAAGGCTTTAATTAACAATTACATTACGTTTTTGCAGAGTTAATTTTTTCAGTGTGGATCCTTCTTTTTCAAGACCTCTGCAATCCGCCATGACATGCTGTCAATTAACTTCTGGGCCACATCCTGACTGATGGCAGCCCATTCTTGCATGATCAATGCTTGGAGTTTGTCAGGATTTGTGGGATTTTGTTTGTCCACCTGCATCTTGAGGATCGACCACAAGTTCTCAATGGGAATAAGGTCTGGGGAGATTCCTGGCAATGGACACAAGATTTCTATTTTTTCTTCCCTGAGCCACTTAGTTATCACTTTTGCCTTATGGCAAGGTGCTCCATCATGCTGAAAAAGGCAACTGTTCTTGGATGGTTGGGAGAAGTTGCTCTTGGAGGATGTGTGGTACCATTCTTTATTCATGGCTGTGTTCTTAGGTAGAATTGTGAGTGAGCCCACTCCCTTGGCTAAGAAGCAACACCACACAGGAATGGTCTCAGAATGACACAGCACTTAGGGTAGCGTTAACTTTGACTTCTCTGGACAACTTTACCCCAGTTCTCAGCAGTCCAATCCCTGTACCTTTTGCAGAATATCAGTCTGTCTCTGATGTTTTTCCTGGAGAGAAGTGGCTTCTTTGCTGCCCTTCTTGACACTAGGCCTTCCCCTAAAAGTCTTTGTCTCACTGTGCATGCAGATGCACTCAGACCTGCCTACTGCCATTCCTGAGCAAGCTGAATTAACTTTAGGAGACGTCCTGGCACTTGCTGGAATTTCTTGGGTGCCCTGATACCTTCTTCAAAACAAATAAACTTCTCTCCTTGAAGTTCTTGATGATCCGATAAATGGTGGATTTAGGTGCAATCTTACTAGCAGCAATATCCTTGCCTGTTAAAACCCTTTTTGTACAAAGCAATACCTTTTTTTACAAAGTGTTTCCTTGCAGGTAACCATGGTAATAGAGGAAGAACAATGATTTCAAGCACCACCCTCCTTTCATAGCTTTCAGTCTGTTATTCTAACTCAATCAGCATGACAGAGTGACCTCCAGCCTTGTCCTCATCAACACTCTCACCTGTGTTAACGAGAAATTCACTGACATGATGGCAGCTGGTCCTTTTGTGGCAGGGCTGAAATGCAGTATAGATTTTTTGGGGATCAAGTTCATGTTCATGGAAAAGTGGGACTGCAATTCATTTAAATTAATCTGATCACTCTTCATGAAATTATGTAGAATATGCAAACTGCCATCTTCAACACTGAGGCTGCAGACTTTGTGAAAATTAGTACCGGTATTTGTGTTATTCTCAACTTTTGACCACGACTGTACAGTTGTGCAGCTAAAGACATCCACAATGAATGAATGGGGGAAAACGCTGCTTGCGAAAATTAACTGAATGATGTCTTCAATGCTAAAATGCTTAGTAAGTGTTATTAAAAGAAAAGGTGAAGTTACACAGTGGTAAACAGTAAACTGTCCCAACTTTTTAGGAGTATGTTGCAGTCATCAGATTTGAAATGAGTCTATATTGTCAAAAATAAATTTTATTCACAAAGTAAAACATCACATAATTTGTTAAAAATGTGTTTTTACTATAGTACAGTGGAAATTAAATTTTCAAATGACTCTTTTTATTTTGCAATCTCTATACTGTCCCAACTTTTTTGGTGTGACAACCTGTAATGAAATAGGATTATATTGGGATTTTTACAATTTATGTGTCACATAAATTCTGAAATACTTCAGCTTTGGCCGCAATAATAGCTGTGACTCTTTTGGGATAAGTCTCTACCAGCTTTGCACATCTGGACCCTGCAATTTTAGACTACACTTCTTGTCAGAATTGGGCAGCATTGGTGTACAGCAATCTTCAAATCCTTTCAGACATTCTCAATATTGTTGAGGTCTGGGCTTTGATTGGGCCATTTGAATACATTCATGCTCTTGGTTTTAAACTCCAGTGTAGCTTTGGCTGTGTATTTAGGGTTATTAGCTTGCTGGAAGGTGACCCTCTAACCAAGTCTCAGTTGTGTTGCAGAATAAAGTTTTTCTTTTATAATTGCCCTGTTTTGACTCCATCCATCTTGCCCTCAATCCTGATCAGTTTACCAGTCCCTACTGATGAAAAGCATCCCCACAACATGATATTGCTACCACCATACTTCACTGTGAGGATGGTGTTCTCAGGGTGATGAGCAGTGTTGTCTTTATGCCACACATACTGTTTTTCGCTAAAGCCAATCAGTTAAATTTTGGTCTCATCAGACCAAAGAACCTTGGTCCACATGTTTGCTATGTCTCTTATATGCCTTTTGGCAAAGTCCAAATGGGATTTGACTTGTTTTTTCTCAGTAATGGCTTAATCCATGCCACATGTCCATGAAGCCTAGCTTTCTCCCATCTCAGCTACAAATCTATCCAGCGCCTTCAGAGTTACCATTGACCTTTTGGTTGCTTCTGTGATTAATGCCCTCCTCACCTGGTCATTGATGGCCTTCTCTAGGCAGAATCGTGGTTGTGCCATATTCGTTAATTCTTTTTATAATGGATTTAACGGTGCTCTGGGGGATGTTCAAAGAATTGGATATTTTTTATAACCCAATCCTGATTGGTGCTTCTCCAGAATATTATCTCAGACTTGTTTTGGTAGCTCCTTGGTCTTCATGATACTGTTTGTTTACACATGCTCTCTACCAAACACTGGGTCTTCCAGAAACAGGTGTATATCTTTTGAGAACATGTGTCACTTTTAATTGCACACAGGTTGACTCCATTCACCAAAACCTATTTAGGGTTCAAACAACTTAAATGGTTGTATTTTTTATTTAACTTTTGTGTCATAATAAAAAAAATATTTTGCACCTTCTAAGTGGTTCAGTATATTGCAAAAAACAAATGGTAAAAATTCCAATTCAATCCAATTTCATTCCAGGTTGTCAAACTACTAAATGTGGAAACTTCAAAGAGAGGCAAATACTTATGCTTTATGCAAAGCACTGTAAGTGTTAGCAAAAGTCCTTAAATCTTAATGTAACAGGATATGCTGTTAATATACACTCACCTAAAGGATTATTAGGAACACCCGTTTAATTTCTCATTAATGCAAGTCTCTACTCAACCAATCACATTGCAGTTGATTTAATGCATTTAGGGGTGTGGTCCTGGTAAGACAATCTCCTGAACTCCAAACTGAATGTCAGAATGGGAAAGAAAGGTGATTTAAGCAATTTTGAGCATGGCATGGTTGTTGGTGCCAGACGGGCCGGTCTGTGCATTTCACAATCTGCTCAGTTACTGGGATTTTCACGCACAACCAATTCTAGGGTTTACAAAGAATGGTGTGAAAAGGGAAAAATATCCAGTATGTGGCAGTCCTGTGGGCGAAAATGCCTTGTTGATGCTAGAGGTCAGAGGAGAATGGGCCGACTACTTCAAGCTGATAGAAGAGCAACTTTGACTGAAATAACCACTCGTTACAAGCGAGGTATACAGCAAAGCATTTGTGAAGCCACAACATGCACAACCTTGAGGCAGATGGGCTACAACAGCAGAAGACCCCACCGGGTACCACTCATCTCCACTACAAATAGGAAAAAGAGGCTACAATTTGCAAGAGCTCATCAAAATTGGACAGTTGAAGACTGGAAAAATGTTGCCTGGTCTGATGCGTAAACAGAATGAGAACATGGATCCATCATGCCTTGTTACCACTGTGCAGGGTGGTGGTGATGTAATGGTGTGCGGGATGTTTTCTTGGCACACTTTAGGCCCATTAGGGCCAATTAAGCATCGTTTAAATGCCACGGCCTACCTGAGCATTGTTTCTGACCATGTCCATCCCTTTATGGCCACCATGTACCCATCCTCTGATGGCTACTTCCAGCAGGATAATGCACCATGCCACAAAGCTTGAATCATTTCAAATTGGTTTCTTGAACATGACAATGAGTTCACTGTACTAAAATGGCCCCCACAGTCACCAGATCTCAACCCAATAGAGCATCATTGGGATGTGGTGAAACAAGAACTTTGTGCCCTGGATGTGCATCCCACAAATCTCCATTAACTGCAAGATGCCATCCTATCAATATTGGCCAACATTTCTAAAGAATGCTTTCAGCACCTTTTTGAATCAATGCCATGTAGAATTAAGGCAGTTCTGAAGGCGAAAGGGGGTCAAACACAGTATTAGTGTGGTGTTCCTAATAATCCTTTAGGTGAGTGTATACAACCTCATAGAACTCTGTGTCACCTACAGCTCAACTGCATCCAGATCTTGAAATGAACGTTTGTATGTGCGTGCAAGTTAAAGCATATGAGCTGAACATGGAAGGACATCGTTGATGTAAAAATACTATTCACTCAATAGACATATTAAGTAAGATATTTATTTGATCACATCAGAATACTTACTCATCAAAAAATGACCACATGGGCCTCTTTAGGAATTTTCCTGCTAATGCTTTAAAAAATTATAAAAAAAACTTTATATATTTTCCTCTAACCATGCCATGTTGCTAGCTTCGCAACTCCCTGGACAGATGCGGGATAGTGAAGGACGCACACATGGTTCATCCAACCACATGTTGCTGTGCTGGCCGATATTTTTCACACTGCTTATCCTGTTTATCCAGGTAGTATACTGTACTGGTCTATATCAGAGAGGCTTTTGTGTGTAACAAAACAAACACTACATAGTTTAGGGAAACATTATCTTTTCTGAATCGCTTTTTTATATATTTTTAAAAATACGATTTACAGCTTTATATGCGCGTTTCTGAAAAAGGAAGTAGTCTTCTCAACAGCAAAATTCTACACCGCTTTTAAACTGAAATACAACTGTAAATTGTTTTCCTCTCTCTATACACGTTGTATATTTGTGCAGTTTCTCTCACCTGCTGTCAATCACAAAAGCTTACAATGAACAAACCATTCTCTGATCAGTTGCGGAAACACAACCTGCACTGTACTCGACCAGTCTGTGGCTTCACAGAGCAGTGCGGTGTGCTATGTTGTGGTCAATACAAAGAAATTTTAGACAATTGGGTGCTTCCAACTTTGTGGCAACAGTTTAGAGAAGGCCTTTTCCTGATCTAGCATGACTGTGCCCCAGTGCACAAATTGGGATCATAAAGACATGGGTCGACGCCTCCGCAACCCCCCCTCGACAGATGCGAAATGGTCAAGGGAGCTCCTGTTGTTCATCCAACCACATGTTGCCGAGCCGGCCGATTCTTTCCGCACTGCTCATCCAACACGGAAGCCATTAGTCAGTTCATGTACAGGATGATTATTCTGACCAAATATATTTCCACAATTAAATTCACATGCACCCGATTTTCACACGGGGTCGCTGGGCGTGACTTGGCAAGGTTAATAATCTGATTTATCAATCCTACATACCGGACAGCGCTATGCCAATTTGCACTGCTTTGTGCTGGAGGCCCAGGCCAAGTCGGAGAAGCCATAGAGAGGCTTGAACCACTGACCATCGTGGTGTAGTTTGTCCTGCAAGGCAGCGACTTATGTTCCTGAGTTCTTTGACTCCTCAAAATCACTTTGACTTGGAAGTGTATTGGTTTAATAAACCTTTGATTTAACTTTGCATTTGTCTCTGATACTCCCTGATGGAGACAAAGAGGACGGGCTGAGACGAACCGCGGTTGCCAGGGCACGTGGTCTAGAGTCAGGAGCTTAGAACACTACACCAACTCTGGCACACCACTTTTAGGATCAATTTAAATGGTGATTGCAAAACAGACCTTCTCAATCAACACCAGTGCCTGACCTTACAAATGTTATTTTGGCTGAATGGGCACAAATTCCCACAGACACACTCCGAAATCTTGTGGAAAGACTTCACAGAAGATTAGCAGTTGTTATAGCTGCAAATGGGGGGGAAGGGCAACTCCATATTATTGCCAATGGTTTTGGAATGGGATGTCCCAAGAAGCTCATGTGGGGGTGCTGGTCAGGTGTCAACATAATTTTGGCTATATAGTATACCATCCCCCACGTAGTGCTCACCTGACACATATCTTTTTACTAACAAATTACTTTGTCACACTCTCCCTCGTTCCGTTTAAGCTCTCCTCTTTCCCTCAGCTGTCCTGATCGCCTCAACCCGTCTTTCCTCAAGTTAGCAGAGAGCGTTGGGGGTAACATGAGGGATGTGAAGGTGAGCCTGAGGATAGCATGGTGAGCAAAGGTTTAGGGGTAGAGCCTGAAGTAATGATGTGTATGTGGAGAACTGATGGGATATTCTGAGAAATAGGGAGCTGGGAATGAGGAGGGGCATGGGGCACTAAAGTGACAGAGCTCTACGCTAAGCCCTTGTAAAGAAGGGGTTATCTTCACAGCTGGATACATAGACTAAAAACAGAAAAACAAACTTTGACACTGGGTGACTGAAGAAAGGCAACCATGTTGACCAAGGTTCCAGAACATTTAATCCACACTGCCGGGATTCAATAATCCCCTGGCCTTAATCATACAGTGAATACGGAAAGTATTCACAGCGCTTCACTTTTTCCACATTTTGTTATGTTACACCCTTATTCTGAAATGGAATAAATTAATAATTTCCCTCAAAATTCTACAAACAACAACCCATAATGACAATGTGAAAGAAGTGTGTTTGAAATCTAAGCAAAGTTATTAAAAATAAAATATGAAAAAAGCACATGTACATAAGTATTCACAGCCTCTGCGCGATACTTTGTTGAAGAAACCTTTGACAGCAATTACAGACTCAAGTCTTTTTGAGTATGATGCTACAAGCTTGGCACACCTATTTTTGGGCAGTTTCTCCCATTCTTCTTTTCAGGACCTCTCAAGCTCCATCAGGTTGGATGGGGAGTGTCAGTGCACAGCCATTTTCAGATCTCTTCAGTGATGTTCAATCGGGTTAAATTCTGGGCTCTGGCTGGGGCATCCAAGGACATTCACAGAGTTGTCCTTTAGCCACTCTTTTGTTATCTTGGCTGTGTGCTTAGGGTCATTGTCCTGTTGGAAGATGAACCTTCGCCCCAATGTTAGGTTCAGAGCACTATGGAGCATGTTTTCAGCAAGGATGTCTCTGTACATTGCTACATTCATCTTTCCCTCAATCTTGACTAGTCTCCCAGTTCCTGCTGCTGAAAAACATGCCCACAGCATGATGCTGCCACCACCATGCTTCACTGTATGGATGGTATTGGCCAGGTGATGAGTGGTGCCTGGTTTCCTCCAGACATGACACTTGGCAGTCAGGCCAAAGAGTTCAATCTTTGCTTCATCAGACCAGAGAATTTTGTTTCTCATAGTCGGAGAGTTCTTCAGCTGCCTTTTGGCAAACACCAGACGGATTCTCATGTGCCTTTTACTGAGGAGCGGCTTCCGTCTAGCCACTCTACAATACAGGCCTGATTGGTGGAGTGCAGCAGAGATGGTTGTTTTTTGGAAGGTTCTTTCTCCAAAGGGAAACGCAGGAGCTCTGTCAGAGTGACCATTGGTTTCTTGGTCACCTCCCTGACTAAGGCCCTTCTCCCCCAATTGCTCAGCTCTAGGAAAAGTACTAGTTGTTCCAAACTTCTTTCATTTACGGATGATGGAGGCCACTGTGCTCATTGGGACCTTCAATGCTGCAGATATTTTTCTGTACCCTTTCCCAGATCTTTGCCTCGATATAATCCTGTCTCGGAGGTCTACTGACAATTCCTTGGACTTCATTGCTTGGTTTGAGCTCTGACATGCACTGTTAACTGTGGGACCTTATATAGACAGGTGTGTGCCTTACCAAATAATGTCCAATCAACTGAATTAACTCCAATCAGGTTGTGGAAACATCTAAAGGATGATCAGTGGAAACAGGATGCACCTGAGCTCAATTTTGAGTGTCAGGGCAAAGACTGTAAATACATATCTACATGTGCTTTACTCATTGTTTATTTTTAATAAAGTTGCTAAGATTTCAAACACATTTCTTTAATATTGCCATTATGGGGTATTGTTTGTAGAATTTTGAGGGAAATAATTAATTTAATCCAACACTATAATCTGTCACTTTATTAACATGGTGAAGCATGGCAGGCTGGAACTGGCCCCATGTGCTGACTAAATGTGTGTGCCAGTCAAGACATTCAACGAAATATGGAGATTGGTGTCAGCACTTGTTATGTGGTCCAAACCACAGATCTTTAACACTTTCTTTAACAGCTAAACAAATAATTATCATCCTATTAAACTGCACCATCTCCTAATAATACAAAATGTACATTTGACATTTACTGTTAGATATATCTGCTATGTTCCAGAGCTTGGTGTACCGATCTAAGCTGCTGACTCTGTGCCACACGGCTCCCCTGTAAGGTGGGTTTGAGCCCCGGCTTGGCAGCTGTCCATGCCCTTCTTCTCTGTCTCCCCCTACATGCCTGTCTCTCTACACTATACTTACTACTGCCCAGTCATGAAACTACAATTAACCCACCCCCCCCAATAAAGAAAATAGACAAATGTGCTGATATAATGGTCAATGGTGACACGTTCCTCTTCGGCCTTACTCATTGAATGGCATGATTTAAACTACTTTATGTATGTGAGTATCTTAAGATAGTTTGTGTGATTCTTTTGTGAATTGTCAGTTGCCCAATCTGCACACAAGGAGTGTTGGGAAAGCGACGTGGCAAGGTAGTTTATTCAATGTATCTCAAATCCTGGGCAGCCAATTTGCACTGCAGGGTGCATAAACATTTTGGGGGGCAGGGGCTTGAGTAAAAAAAGGGCAACCTACACACACGTATGTTCTGAACTTGGGCATTGTTCAGTCTCCTCTAACACACTATTCCTTTAAGAAAGCACAATTTTAACAAGTTTTCATAAAAGTAATATAATTCAGGCAAGCTGTGTTCAGTTGATCAGACCAATCACTTATGAGTAGGTTAGTATAGATAAATAGCCGAAAGGGGACACAGGGTCAGATTGCTCAGTGGTAAGGGAGTCAGACTTGTAGGTGATTCCCAACCTTGACTGTGCCAAATATCATTGTGTCATGAGCAACCACTTTACCCTACGTTGCTACAGGGGGATGTCCAAGTATAATATTTTTGACAAAAATGTCAAATATAAATATGTGACAAGGCTGACCATTTATTCATATGGACATTCTACTAATATTCTAATTGTAAGTGTTGTTGTTTTAACAATACATTTGTATTTTTTTATTAAAACAGTGTAAATAATTAAACTTGGCATTCTCAGTAATTTTACTCAGGGCTGTTCCAAGTTATTTGGGCCCCTATGAAAATATATATCTCTGGGCCCCCATCTTCAATATATTCATATTAATTGTACTGTATTATGTTATTATGAAGATCTGAACAGTTACTCAGTTACAGTTCATATAAAGACATCAATCAATTGACTGAGACAAAATAAAAGCATCTTGCAAAAATGTCAGTTTATATGTGGAAATCTGTCGAATTGATATATTGAACAATAAAAACACTATATTTACAGTGTTGGTCCCCTGTTTCATCATGCATATGAGTACTCTCATCATGAGAAATCAATTACAGCTTGTTTTATTTATTCAATTGATTTCCTTACTCCGAAACATGAATGCTGTGCTACGTGAGCTTGGAATCTCTCATGGCATGAGGTTTTGCGGTCATACATGCAGATCAATGAGCAAGACTTACAGCTGGCAATGCAAACTAAAATCTAACAAAATTTTCGCACAGTTCAGTTAACGTAGCACGGCATTCATGGTTCGACTGAAGTCTGTTTTCTGAAGATGGCACCTGGCTGTAAACACGAACGGTACTGTCTTTTAAACTATATTTTTAAATAAATTGTTTGTACACTTACAAATTCCTCAACGCTTCGGTTTGCATATAGGGACCCTCATTATGCTACCACGGAAGTGTGGTGCTATTTTGAGCCTTGGTAGTGGTATAAAACAGCGATTTATTTTTACTTCATCCATGCCCTCACAACTAGCATTATAACGTCATTATCAGTTAGCACTAAAACCGAGCACATTCGGTTACCAGGAAAATATACCCCAGAGAATGGTCGACTCGAGTACTAATGTGTTATTAACCCCTAGGTTCATTTTGCGCCAGATATGTCCTTTAAAGCCTGAAAATATCTACATTTGGACAAAATATTATGGGGACCCTACATTGACTAATGGCTTGTGTGGGTCCTTTAATAAAATGTTGAAATATTCCTGCTTTAATAAACTGGTTACTAAATAATAAATTGTAATACCATTGAAAGCTCTCATATCACAGCTTTCAGCCAATCCGCATTTCAGGATTTCAACCGCGAGTGATGTAATTGTATCTAAATACAAATTGAGACATTGGCAGGACCTGGATAAAGTGGTTGATGTTCAAAAGCCTACAAATGTTACTGAGTGAAAGCAGTTCTGCCCGGAAGACTGGGATATTATACAACAGCCCTGTGCTAAGACAGTGAGCAATTACTTATTGAAATAGAAGAAATAATAAAGTAAATGAAAAGTATAAATGTTATTTGTCCACGGTGGTTCACCTTTGTTTGATATCTGGGAACCAATACAATAGTCATTATCAGGTAGTAATAAATATTTTATTTCTCCCATCACATCTTACACAACATTAAAAACTGCAGTCCCTGACATGTTTAAGATTAGATCATGTACCCATACTTGTCTATGAGTGTGTTAAATGCATTTATCTTCATAACTATGTACAACTAAAGATATTGCTCCACATAATCAAGGTTGTCATGACGATCATCGACCTCCTCCATTAGCTGCTCCACCCCCTGCTCCACCCCCGGACTGATCTTGTGCACCTGACATCATCAGGAAAAGGACAAGGGGAACAATGTACATCCACTGGAGAGAGAGAAATAAGACAGGTTAATGTTATTATTGATTAACTTCTTGTAAGATTACAAGCTGTGATTAGTGAAACTTTTCCTGTACAATAGTTGCATCTTCTCATTGTGTTCATCGTCCACCTCCCTCAGCAAAAGAAAGTAGAACAGTGAGGAGAAAAGTGCAGTGAAACCTGTTCCAGGGTCAAAGCCAATAATAAGTATAGCAACATTATACACTGCTCAAAAACATTAAGGGAACACTCAAATCACACATATCAATGAACAAAATATATTAAAGATCAAAATCTTGACTGTGCATTGTGTATTTAGTTGACAACAAAGTCACTTAATAACGTTCAATGGAAACCAAAATCACCAACCGATTAAGGGCTAGAATTTAAACTCAATCTGAAAAAGTAAGCAATTAAGTAAACAATTAAAATCACAGCCTGTTCCAACTTGTGTGAATTTCATCACAGCAACTCTAATGTGACTCAGTAGTGTGTATTGGCCCCCACATGCCTGTATGCATTCTTGACAATGACTGGGCATACTCCTGATGAGACGACAGATGGTGTCCTGGGGGATCTCCACCCAGACCTGGATCAGGGCATCAGTGAGCTTCTGGACAATCTGTGGTGCTACTTGGTGGCGTTGGATGCACCAATACATAACGTCCCAGAGGTTCTCAAGTGGATTCAGGTCTGGGGAACGTGAGGGCCAGTCAATGGTAACAATGCCTTCGACATCCAGGAACTGCGTATACACTCTGGCCACATGAGGCCAGGCATTGTCCTGCATCAGGAGAAACACAAGGCCCACTGACAAGGGTCTGAGGATTTCATCCCGATAGCGAACAGGGAGGTCTGAGCAACCTGCCAAGGATGCGCCTCCCAAGATCATCACTGACCCACCGCCAAACCGTTCATGCTGGATAATGTTGCAGGCAGTATGGCGTTCACTACGGCGTCTCCATACACTTTCACATCTGTCACACGTGCTCAGTGTAAACCTGCTCACATCTGTAAAGAGAACGGGGCACCAATGTGGACATGCAAATTCTGGTGTTCTCTGTCAAATGACAATCGAGCTGACACGATGCTGGGCTGTGAGCACAGTTCCCACTAGAGGATGTCAGGCCCTCATGAGAGTCTGTATTTGACAGTTTAGTCAGAAACATGCATACGAGTAGACCACTGAAGGTCATTTTGTAGGGCTCTGTCAGTGCTCCTGTTCCTCTTTACACAAAGGAGCAGATACCGGTCCTGCTGCTGGGTTGATGCCCTTTTACGGCTCTGTCCAGGTCTCCTCGTGTAACGGCCCGTCTCCTAGTATCTCCTCCATGCTCTAGTGCTAGGAGACAAGGCAAACCTTCTTGTGACAGCACATATGGATGTGCCATCCCGGAGGAGCTGGACTAACTGTGCAACCTGAATGGGCTGCACGTACCACATCATGCTACCAATAGTGACAAGGACACTAGCAAAATTTAAGAATCAGTCAGCAATTGTCTGTGGCCACCACCTAAAAACTATTCCCTTTTGCGGGGTTGTCTTGCTGATGCCTCTTCACTGCACCTGTTCTCACTTTCATTTGCACAGATTGATATCCCTGAAGTTTAATTTACTTGCTGTTATACTGTGATGATTGCATATTCCATTAACTTTTTGAGCAGTGAGGTTCATGTGAAAACTATCCTGTGTAACTCAGGTGACAGATCGCAGAATATGCAATGATTTATGGGTTCCATTGCCCCAAAAATGGATGCGGCCACTACGATAACCTGGATAAGAGCAGATGGCTAACACAATGTTCTACAACTAATCTATACATTTTTTAAAGAAATTAATACAATATGAACAAGTAAAATATAATAATTGCATAAGTATTTACCCTGTTGTTTCGACAAGTTTTAGGAAGTCAAATTTGGCTTTAAAAAGCAGATGGGCAACTCTAAAAAGAGTTGAGAATAGGTAGTAAAAAATGTACAATCTTTTTAAGCAAAGTCAAGTAGACATTATGCTCTGGAAGAGTTATCTGACCACCATGCCCCTTTAAAGATAGTCATCTTTCTGAAGTGAGTTGCAGGACAAAGAAGTAAACTCCTCAAAAATGACACCTTGAAGCCAACAGTGATTTTAAAACAGCAGATTTCAACTGTTCTTGAAGGTAGAAAATTGAGGATGAATAAACAAATTTTTTATGAAAACAAAAATACTGAACAAATGTATTCCATGCATTCTCAATTTAAAAAGACAAAATAAGCACAGCCAAAATGTATGTCAAGACATGAACAGTCCTCTGTAGTCATGAACCTCAATACTGTGACAAACCGGAGACTGTTGGAAAGTGTAATGGAAGGGACCCTGCACAATTCAAATGTGTAAATCTTTTAGACTCAAATAAACAATGTTGGCCAAATTGTTTGCTCAAGAGGGTAAATACTTATCAAATCAAAGTATATTACTGTTCCTATTCACTGATATAGAAGAGAATAAATTGAACATTCCTTCCACTATACCATTAGAAAAATAGTCGCAATTCAATCACTTTGCACTCTGCTGTAGTTGAAGGGTGTATAGTATATGTCCAACCATATTTTACCAGAGTTCTTTATGTCTAGTCAATGGACCAGACTAGTAAATGACTGTGCTGCTGTTTTTTAATCAATCATTAGCATTGACCTTGAAAGGTAAAGAGATAACAGGATGGACAAACAGGAAGAACTAGTGGTGAAAAACATTAGATTATCAAAACTGTGAGCAATATCAACACACATATACGTTACGTTTGCAAGAAGCAGAATACAGACATGTAGCGCAGCACAGACACAGGCAGACAGCCCAGAGGGAGTTGCTGAACAAGCCAAATGAGAACAGTACTTGAGGAATCAGCTCTGCTGCTCTTCGGCTCCCCCTGCTGGGGCTTGTGCCGAACTGCTGGCCATTAGGAAGATAGCGCCTCCCAGAATCAAATACCACTGGAACACAGCACAGCACCGAGTCAACATACGACACAGCACAGCACCACGTGCACATACGACACAGCACAGCACAGAGTCAACACATGACACAGCACAGCACCAGGTTACCACTCAGCACTGAGGTAACAAATGGCCCAGATAAACTGAGTCATATACAACAGATCTGAACAAATCAAATACAGAAAACAGTACAGGACTGAACATAGTCTGCACATATTTGCAAACATTAGCAAAAGTTTAAAGTTAGGAAGGTGATCCATCCTAATGTGTACTTCAACCTATAGAAGCAGTAGAAGTTGTGGTATGTAATACAACGGTCCAGTTGAGCTGCTGACATTAGATAAAACCCTGTTTAAACTCAGTAAAACATAGCACTTACAACATTGTGGGTTCAATTCCCAGCATGGGCTGGTGCAAATATGAAAATACACTAATTAGAGCCATCTGCCAAATGACTAAAAATTGAATGTAGATAACCTGTCAATAACCTCCTGTGCAGAAAGAAACAGCTGAGACTGATTACTCCTATTGACAAATCATGCATGTACGCTAGTAATTATTTTGATTGGAAAAAGTCCAAGCAATATATTGAAGTCGTACATTTTCTTATAATTTTTTCACCCAAATTTGGAACCCATTCACTGACGCCTTATTGCACGCTATTTTTTTTCTTTTAGTTGCACCTAATGTGTCCCATCATGGTGCAGTGTGCTTGTATTTTTTTAAATCAATCGATAGTTAAATTTTATATTTATTTTAATATTTAGGTGATTCATTTCTCCTGGTTTGATCCACCGAAGTGACTCGCAGTGTGCATGCGCAAAGGTTGCATTAAATTCTGGACTTTGTGGTATTTCGAGTAAAATCCGGTACAGAAGTAACCAAATTCACCTTTGGCTAAGCCACACCCTAGAATGTAGATTGACCAATCACAGCTTAGCAAAGAACAAGCTGTCCAACCCAGAGGTCTGACCCTTTTTCACAGCGCTCCATTGACTTTAACACAGGCGTCTCATATTTTTGGTCTCGGCAGGCTATTACCGTCGTAGTTTTATCAAAAATATGGTTAAACGTTGTGCCTGGGGCATTTGTAACACAGATACGCGTTTCCCAGAGAAGTTGGAGGGGGGTGTCCGTTTATTTCCCTTCCTAAACGTTAACGTTACCTAGCATACCGGTTGTTGATATGCTAGCACACGCTACTAATAAATACAACGTTATACTCGTGTGGTCCGTTTGCTTTGTAAGAAGTGAATAGAGACCTACCCAGCTTTGCATGAACAGTGTTGCTCCTTGATATTGTTAGTCCCAGCCTCCGTCTCGTAGTAGGATATGCGGTGGTTCATTTTTTGACTGTGACCGGTATGGTTTTGCCTCTATTTGGATGCCTTGTTTTTCCTTGAGTTTCACCTATGTCTTGAATATAACCTTCAAACGCATATTGCAGCCCCTTTTGCCTACTTCTATCGGACACTTTATTTGCTGCTTTATAAAAGTTTGATATGTCGGACGTAGCAACAGTAACTAAGGGGGGCGGGGCTTAGCCAAAGATGAATTGTTCTCTCGGCTGTTTTTGATTTTTTTAACAAACGAACTACTCTCTTAACAAATGCCGGTTTTATGATGTTTTAAGCATCAGCCTCGTTATGAAAATACTTGCAGTTTTTAGTTGCTGTGTGTGTGTGTGAGAGATGTGATGTGTTTTACACTTGTATCTGTATTAAGACAAGAGATAATGAAGGACAATACATATCAAAGTGTATAATTCTTCAATTAGGTGAGTGAACTATAAACAAAGGCCAGTTTTATGATGTTTTAAGCATGTACAAAGATTGAGTTATGTGGCTCTATAACAGCAATACTGTAACTAATATTATGCTAGCAACACTTCAGAGGACGTCATATGTTCGGTATAATGAGAAAACCTTCCAAATAAAAGCCTGAAGGTCAATGTATAACAAAGTGTATAATTCTTCAATTAGTTTAGTAAACTCTTAACAGAGGCAGGTTTTAGATGTTATAAGCATGTAGAAAGATTGAGTTAATTGGAAAAATTAAAAGGTTTTAAAAACAATGGTTATGCTCACATTATACATACCATGCTTGTTAATGCAGATTGCCCTATAACAGCCAAACTAAAGCTTGTGCCTAATCATGTGCTATGAATAAATATTCACTAGGATGTATTTAATCTAAATATTGTCTCAAATCATCAGACACTGGAGGCAGTATTGCCAGCAACACAAAAACCGGGACCCACGTCACTCACCCATTATACTCACTTTAGGCCATAATTGCATATGCAGATTGCTCTATAAACACTAAACCATCGCTTGTGGTAAATCATGGCCCATGGATAATACTAATGTTTTATTTACTCTGGAATTGTCCTTTAAAGTGGAACTGACAGCATTGTAACTTTTTAACACTTATTTTCATTACATTTTTCTCCTTCCAATTTCCCCTAATCCTGCCTGTTGTCGGCAGCTCTGCAACTCCTTGGCCAGATCTGTGGGATGGTGAGTGTCGCGCACACGGTTCATCCAACCACAAGTCGCACACATAAGAAGCCATCAACAGCTGCAATCACATTTTCGAGATGGCAAGTTGTGAAAATTGCTTGTGTAACGTGACGATTCGCGTCCGATCAAAATTTGCAGTTTCTCGAAAATGCCTGGTCTAGCTACAAATATTGATGAAGGTTAGTTGGATCAAAAAATGTACCATTAAAGCGTCTTTGACAGAAACAATAACCAGTCTGCAATGAACAATTAGTTATACTAGAGAAACACTATAGTCTATAAGTTAATATACAACTCTGGAAAAAATTAAGAGACCACTGCAAAATCATCAGCGTCTCTGGTTTTACTATTGACAGGTATGCGTTTGGGTAAAAGTAACTTTTTATTCAATTCCATAAACTACTGATACATTTTCTCCCAAATTCCAAATAAACATATTGTCATTCGGAGCATTTATTTGCGGAAAATTAAAACAGTTAAAAATAACAAAAAAGATGCATTGAATATTGCAAATAAAATGTTAAAATTCCCTTTTAAACAACAGAATTCTAATTGGTCAAAAATCAAGCAGCTCTGGTTTATTTCATTGCTTGTTACCATCCATTTTCCCCCAGTCACATTCCAGAGGTTTTCAATGGTGTTGATTTAAGAAAATGTTGCATTGGTCAACATTTTTTCCAGAGCTGTATTGCTGCTACTGCATATGACCACCAGGATGCAATGCAATACAATATACTGTATTGTATTTGTCATGGAAAACAATCTTATTTGTCATAGACATATGCAAACAATATACCAATGGACTTAATATTCACCTCCTGTTCACAACTGAGAAACTGGTTAACAGGGTCAACCATCCTCCAGAAACAAATGACCACTTCTTCTGACACACAGTGTGCCGTTGTTTATGTTACACCCATTATGAACCACTGGTATCTTCATCATGGACATTCAGTAAACCAGAGTGTTATCCTGAGAATATTTCCTCTCAGGTCAATGGTGTCCAGTGAGAATAGAGCTAGCCAGATGTTATATGTGGTAAACCAGTAGATGTAGAAATGTTTTGTGGTTTAACCTAACATACTGCCTTCAGTCCAGCAGGAACTACAGCACCAACAAAGCAATTCTTGGATTCGCCTGTAGGTGGGAGTGTTGGTCGCAGACAAAGTGAAGCTGCATGCAGGTGAAAGAGGGAGGGCGGTTTACGAGAGCGGTTTACCCAGGTGTGTCATGGCACTGATCAACACATGCCCTGTTCTTGTAACAGACTATAAGGTTAAGGGCTGCATGGACATGAGCTATGTGACTATCAATCACTGCACAATGGTGATATAAAGGCCTAAAGGGTGCGTTGTCACTTAGCTCTGCTGGACTTTTCTTCGGTGGAAAGGGTCAGATCTGAGGTCTTCCAGAATGAGTTAACCATGTTTTCAGAGAGGGAGCCATTAAAGAGTATTGCACAGATGCCTGCCAGCTCATCTGAGCATCCCTTCAGTAGCTGTCCTTCCACCCTTTCTGGATGCTTGATCGGATTTGACTGTTAAAGAACCATCTTCGGTTATGTTCCACCCATCTCAGTGAGAGTGGGTTTTCACGTAACACTGTGTGTTATTGTTAGGACATGGCATGCGCTGCTGTTGAAGATCTTTGGGTTTCTCGCTGCTTAAAGGTGGTTAACCATTTACCATTTATCCACACTCCACAGGAATGATTAATTTCAGATGCATCTTCTATTGTAGGGCTACTGGAAATGTGACAGGTTACTTGGTGAGTAAAGCTAAAACTTATTTGGGCAGATCAGTGTTTCAAACAAACTTTTGATAATGTTCACAACTGTGGCCTCATTATGATGGGCACAGGAGAAAAAACAAACAACAATGGAGCTCACGACAGCAAAGCAAAGAGCTTAAGACACAAGAGGAACTAAACCAGGAGCCAGAACATCATGGCACGGCCACAGTGCAGAACACCACCCACAAATATCATCTACTTACATATTTAGCAAAGAAGGATTTCTGTTCCTGAGGTTTCCCTTTTTTTTCATTTTCTATGTCCATACGCTCAATGAACAAAGCAGTCTCAGGCCTGGAGGACATTGAAAGACATGTTCAGAAACAGATTTAGCAAAGCGCAACGTCACGAAGAAGAATAAGTTTTATTTATATAGCGCCTTTCCATAGCTCAAGGTCACTTTACATTGTACATTACAATACATTTAGACACTCAGACATACATTACAGTCACATAGATACATGTAGTCACATTGTAGGACTCACTGTGGTGCATTGGTAGGCGCTACGATGGTCAGCGTAGTGTTAAAAGCCTCCAGATCAACCTCGTCCTCAACCTCGGTGCCCCGACACGCACCTGGAATGGTTACTATGGAGATGCCGATGAGATAGCCAGAGACATCAGTGTGGAGAGTGATGACATCGCTGAGGTGGGACTCCACCAGGGAGCACTGTGGGAAACAGAGGACACAGTAAGGGAACGTCTAGTGTGCCGTCATTGCTAGTTCGGAGTGCGCGAGTGAGTCAGACGTACCGCTCGGACGAATGCTGTCAAGTACCCCTCCATCTGCCGCTCCGTCTGCCGCTCCGCAGACAGAGACACTCTGGGCACCCGGATTCTGTACAGACCATCAACAGAAGCCACTTCCTGTGTCGGGGAGATGGGAGGATAAAGATTGAGAACAAAATCCTAATCTGGCCAACGGTGGTGAACTCTTCATCTGCCTTCACAGTCAACTCCCACCTTCAGCGTGCTTCTGTCCTCCTCTGACAGCTGACTCTGAGAGAGGGACACACTGGGCTCCCTCCCGCCCCTCAACTGTAGAGCTCCGCGCACACGGAACTGAGACGCATCATCTGAGAACAACAAGAGATAATGAGCACCAAGAGGATCTAAAAATAACTCTAAGGCCCCCTTCCCCCACACAGTTGTCTTTTGTGATTTAATGATTAAATATACAACAAAATCTCCCTTCTTGGCTGAACGCTGATAGCTACTTCACTGAGTATGGTTTACTTATTATTGATGAGTTGCGTGGCCATCCTTCCAAGCTCATGACATGAATGCCTTAACTGGATGTCCCTCTGTATTACAGTGTCTGCTAAATGACTAACCTCCAAATGTGATAAATGTATCACCACAGACAACACATAATCTACATACCAACTTCAAAGGAATGTTCTAGAGGCACAGAGAATCCACTGAAGTCTGAATCCAGCCCTTCGCCAGTCTGTGGAGAAAGAAAAACATTACATTTGAATTACTGCATAGAACAATCACCATATAAGATATCTAGGGTTGACAGAAATAATTAGCTTGTCTTCAGAAGTTGGGGGGAAGCTTTCATTTCGTTAACAAAGCATGGAAATCCCCTTCGGCACACAACCTAAAACGTCTATTGTCCCTTGCCCACTTGTTACATAGCGGCTTAAGTTACCATTACTGGCAATGGAATCTTTTATTCAGGTAAACCCTTTCCCTCAAGTATAATGATGATCAAAGTGTGTAGTTTTGTGAAATAACCCAGCTTTCATCATAGCTGCATACAGAGATTCCCATGTGGGACAGTTGGAAGGACAAGAGTTTGTTGTAAAAACATTTAAATGGACTGCAGCCATGGAGTTTAGCCTGACAATACAGAACTGAATTACATTTCAGTGATTCAGTTCACTCCATTGTTCTTCTTCTTCTAGCCTAGTCTGTAGAAATAGTAAAGTCGGTAGCCTTTCCTCAGCTGCGACACCTCTGTTCAGGAGAAGACGGCAACTAGTGTCGCGAGCACCATGCATGAGTATAAATAGTTACAGTATAGATCCATATGACCGACACGACTGGCGCGTGGTGTCGGGATGCCTCCCTCAATTTGTACATTGATGGGCGTTCCGCAAGTACAGCCATGGGCTACAGCCACAATCACTTTCTCCTCCATTTTTGCTACATCTACAAGAGAGGACCCACTGTGAGCCTTCTCTTGTTTCCTCAGTGCTCTACTTCTATTGGACAATCGAGTCGCGTTCAACAGATTCATTTGCATAAAGCTGGTCATCAGACAGCTTTTTTGATGTGCAACATTTTTCTCAAATGCTGCGCCACCTTCCCGGAATGCTTTGTGTGCAGTGCACGTTTTATGCTTTGTGTGCACAAGTACATCTGTACCGTTATGGCGCTCCCATGATGTCACATTGTCGCGTGCCAGGTCGGCAACAGTGAGTATACTGAAGGTTTAAGTCAGCCAAACATTTTTATTTTAAGTGAGTGTGGCTAGCAATTCATGGGCTGGCCCCAGGCAAATGTAGTACAACATGGGCCTTTACATGAATGTCCAACATCACACTTGCTGTAACACAGCCCTGCAAACTCTCAGGCATTGGCCGTGAGACACACACATTTCATTGGTTTCACACGGTGTGAAACCAATCAAATGCGTCAGAGTTGGCAGCCCTAACAGTAGGATGTAAACTTTGTCTTTGCTAAATTTCCAATCTGCCCCTCACAGTACCATGGCCACCTACCCAGTTGGTAATCTATTCCAACTGGTACACAGAGAAGACTTAAATGGAGAGACCAGTCATATGATCACCCCAATTGAAATTGCTAAGCTTATCTAAAATACAGTGTTTTAAAAAGGTGATGTCACCTCATCCAAAAGGGAATTCACATTGTCTTAGACATATCACAACCAATCACTAACCAAATAAGGTTCAAGTGTGCAGCAAGTGGTTATTGGAGGCACTGCTTTCTCTAATTCAATTGGCTGGACTTGGACACTTCTAAACCAATGATGTGTTTGCAAGGTTGGATATTTCCGCTGAAGAGATTTCAAATGATGGATCATGTTAATGTGCCTGGTTCCCCCGTTTTAACAATGGCAATTTTATTTCCAGAAAGGTGCCTATCATGACATGTCCATGCAAGGTAGATGACAGCACAGTCATTTTAACATACATGTCGCCTAGAACAACGCATTTCTGGAACATTTTCCAAGCCAAACTAGTCATCCTCTTGCCTTCCTTGCATATTTCCCAGGTCAGTGCTGTAAAGCTTGACGTGTACTATTAAAAAATAGACATTTCTTTAAATTTGTCCCGTCACAAAATACAATGACATTATTGATTATCCTTTGCTTTAGCGTTTACTCAGCATTGATAAGTCTATGCAATACTACAAATGACAAGATTGAAAGCCAAAACCTCCACTATAATGTCAAAGCTAAGTACCTGATTGCTTCTTATCAATGCAATTAACGTTGTATTTGCTGCATACCTATATAGCTATTGTGCTTGCATGCATGCCTCTTATTTGTTGAGTTAGCAAGCTAGCTAACTTATCTATCTAGGACAGTTAGCAAATGCTAACACAGCAGACACAGTTTCTTGCTCACACAGGGTCTGAGCTCATGGAAATTATTTTGTACAGATAGCTAATAAAGAACAAAGACATTCACATACCCTTCTGCCATTGTTGCAACACGCAAAATCAGTACACAGTAAAATAATTGTTGGAATAATTGACAGTGACAAAAACCACGGTCCTGGTGAAGCCATTTTGTCGATATGTACGTCTCTAACGTAAACGTGGAACTACAATTCTGCGTGATGACGTAGGAGAGTAGTTAACTTGTGCTGGGCAATGACAGTGTATGAATGGACGAACAGACGCCACTCATTCTTATGGAGAGCAAGTGAAGCAGAGCCCGTCTACGGAGAGCCTGTCCACTCCCTATATAAACCCCATTGTACCGAATTTGATTGCAGTTCCACCAGAAATCCACTGGGGGTGATCCCATGTGAGTGCTAAATGAATGGGAGTCTATGTAGCTAAACGGCTAAATTTTTCTCTTTCGCCTGATTGTCGTTGAGAAATCTCAGATTTGATTGTAGTTTTTGCAAGTTCAACATGGATTTTAGGTCGAAAGTTGAATGAACGAGTACTTATGCCCTTTCGATTTCTTACAGGTTGAGTCGTTGTTGCCCATAAACACGCTAGCATTCTGCTAATGAATGCTGATTGGTCA